>JAKSXO010000005.1:1222500-1305000 GCA_024509115.1 Crotalus helleri | reverse complement strand
AGGCCTCTTTTCTACTCCCCAGCCCTCCTCGGGGGGATCCCGAATCCCATGGGGAGCATCAACCGGTGGCTCTTCGGTATTTGATTCAGATTTTAGCCCAGGGGTCTTCAAACTTGGCCCTTTTATGACCTGAGGACTTCAACTCCCAGAATTCCTCAGCCAGCGTGCCTGGCTGAGGAATTCTGGGAGTTGAAGTCCACAAGTCATAAAAGGGCCAAGTTTGAAGACCCCTGTTTTAGCCAGTGGAGGCTCAGAGAACTTTTCTCACTGCTGTAATTTTCGTTGCTAAGCTAGGTGGTTGTTAACTGAATCCTGCCTGATTTTATAACCTTTTTTGCCACAGTTCTTAAGTGAATCCCTGCCGTTATAAAGGGAATCTTTGCTTGACCAATGAAAACGGCAACTGCATGGTCCAGGATATTGCCACTCTGACCAACGCATGCCAGCTGCCGGGCATCCATGGCAAGAGCCAGCTCAGAAGAAAGCTTCTCTCCTGAGGCCTGGTATCGAATGCCCAGCCCTGTTTTCCTGGGGATCCAACAGCGTGCAGCCTCCGTTCCCCTCACACCTCCTGTAACACTTGAAACCCAGCCCAGCCCAGGCAAGCCAAACGAAAGCGCTTCACGGCTTCAACTTGCCAGCAAGCAAACCAGCCTGTCAGACTAATGGAATTATTAGGACTGGGTGGGTCATTAAGTAGCTGCTACGCACTAAAAATAGGTAGAGTTCCTTTCATGGGTGCAAGGTTTGTTTTCGCAGACAAGAAGCTGCTAAATGACAGAAATATTTTAATGATTCATTTGGAGATGCTGTTTTCTTTTCTCTTGTTTCGCAATGCAGTTGGTGAAGAACATTACAAATCTGACTTTAACACACCGGAGCTTGCTATTGCGACTAAGGCTGTTTCCAAACCATAGTACAGATTTCCGCATAGTCCTGCATTAGAAAAAAAAAATCTTCTTTGAGGGCTGAGTTAATGCACTGCAAAGGGACCTTGATAACATGTCCTCATGACCTTTGCCCGACCTTCTGAGTCATCTCTGGTTGTTTACCTTCAGGGTGGTTTAGGGTGCTTTGGCAACCAGCCTGGAGGTGACCGTATGAGGTAGCCATTCAACCAGATCCTCTTGGCCACCAAAGTCTTCTGGGGATGCCCTCCCTGCCCGATTCAGCTGCTTTTGACTAAAACCCTGTACTGTAAGAGAGATACCAAGCTTGGCAAGCCTCTTTTTTAATTGAAATATCAGCTTCCTAAGGACTAGCACCTTACAGCATTCAATATACTTTGCTAACAGTTTTACTTTATTTATGTATTAAAGCATTACTCTATCAGCCCTACAGCACATGTTCGTGTTTCAAATTTAACTGCCTAATAAAATGGGTTGGGAGTGTCCAGTTTATGGGGGGGGGCAATGAGGATCTTTTCTCTCCCGCCCCCCACTGCCTAATCTCTGTACCCCTCCTGCCCTCCCTTTCCTCAGCAGACATCCCCAGGTGAGGCAGGGCAGGTAAAAGTCGATGGCTAGCATGCCATTTCAGATTCATGATTCTATGGGGCTCAACCATATGTCCTGGTGACAAAACCAAATCTTCAAGATCCCATGAAAAGCCAGTCTCATCTCTGGGGAAACAGTATTCCAGAGGGCAGGCACAGCAACAGAAAAGGCTCTGCCAAGGGCATTCTTTGGCAGATGAAACCTGGGGCAGGAGTCTTCTGCCCAGCGTCATGAGACGGGTAGACATAATCGCGGAGGGCAGGTCCCTCAAATAACCTGACTTCTTGCCCAAACCAGGTGTTTTATAAGTTATAATCAGCACCTTGAATTAAACCCAGAAGTAAACTGATAGCAGTGTTCCACTATCTCAGGGGTTGCCACAAAGAAGAGGGAGTTAAGCTATTCTCCAAAGCACTTGAAGGCAGGATAAGAACCAAGGGATGGAAACTAATCAAAGAGAGAAGCAACCTAGAACTAAGGAGAAACTTCCTGACAGTTAGAACAATTAACCAGTGGAACAACCTGCCTCTAGAAGCGGTGAATGCTCCAACACTGGAAGTTTTTAAGAAGAGACTGGACAGCCATTTGTCTGAAATGGTATAGGGTTTCCTGCCTGAGCAGCGGGTTGGATTAGATGACCTCCAAAGTCCCTTCCAACTTTATTATTATTATGATTATGATTATGATTATGATTGTTGTTGTTGTTGTTGTTGCTGTTGTTGTTTTTGTTATTATTATTATGCAAACAATGAAGCCCAAAGGTATATCATGCACTGATCCGGGAGCAACAGGCACACAACACAGAGCTGGCTAAAAGCCCTCCTGGTCACCATCATCTTAACAGCTTCATAGATGAAGAGGAATTTGAAGATTGGCTTTTCTCTTGGACCTTCTCAGATGAACCACTGGGTTACATCACTGGGTGTGCACAGTAAAGAGGAAGTATGAATTCAGAGCATAGTTTGCTACTAATTATTTTTTGGGGCAGGGAGAGAGATAAAAAGCTGTGTAGAATTGTTTAAATATTTCTATAAGATAAGAAGACACTTTAGTGAGAAGAGGGGAAAGTTATTTCAAGTGGGACTGCTTGATTGTTTGAATGAAGTCCCAGCTGTCAACTGTACATTCTTTTATACTGGAAACAATTTTCAAGATCCTGGTGGTCCTATAGTGCAAATGCTAACATAGGTTCAATAGTTATAACAAACTAAGAACCTTCCCAAAATTAAAGGAACAAAAATAATTCCATCCAATTTGTATCATTGTCTTTCTGTGGCCCTTGAACTCCCCACAATATATTATATTCTACAATAGCTACTATATATCAACATCAATTACTGGGATTGATTACTTGTAGTATACTAATGTACTGCAAGTACATTTTCATCCATATAAAAAGATGTTGAGAGAGATAACTTCTCCAACTTTAAGTTAATTTCTTCACAATTTTATTCCACATTATTGGTGCCACTTTTATTAAGCACTACCCTTTCCAAAAGAAAGATAAATCTGTAAACCTTCCATTTTTAGCTTCTGAATAAATGTTGGTAATATCAACATTATTATGGTTTCAACATAATATTGGTATTACATAGATAATTAATTTATGAATGATAGCAACAAATGCATTTTAAAATTTGCCTTCACGTTGTCTTACTTGCACATTAGTTCAAATAATTTAATTCAGACTTTGCAATGTGATTATTTACTCTTTATTTATTAAATTATATCTGGAAAACCTGTTTTTTAAAAAAATACCTGCAAAAGTAACTTTGGTTTAGTTTAGATAAGGACACAGGTATACGAAGTACCTTGAAACTGAGTCTTATTAAAAATTAAGTGCTTATTTTACGTAGTCCTTCAGGATCTGCTGAGCATCAGGTTTTTAGAATTAGTATTTCCATATACTTAGAGTGGTTAGGGAAAACACCCTAATTTTCTCTTTTTGAAATGTACTTAATGTACCCGAATAAAATAATGAAACGTAGCTGTTATATTCTATACTTCATTGCCCGGCATGCGCTATATTCTCAGGCTGCACTTATTATCGAACATGCTCGGATTCTAAGTAGGAGTTAATACATGATGAAACAACTTCCTGAGAGTAACAACAGATGGTTTGTTACATGTTCTCCTTGGATTCAGGGGGAAATCAGAGCATCTATTGAATCTTCAGTGAAATGGGAAGCCTGGTCTTTGATTGGCAGGGCCAGAAGCCTGCCTGTCTGCCCTCCTTTTCCCACAGCCTGGAGCAAACAGCCACTGCAACTCAGCCCCAGAGATTTGGGGCCTGCAGTTTGCTCTCCCTGCAGAGCCTGGGGGAGAGAAAGGGCAACTGGGAACCTGTGGCTCAGAGGAGACAAACTCGTTAGCACATTAGAAAAGGGGAAAGGAGCATTGAATGCCTTTCCTGGTTGTGATGGATGCTGCAAAGACGATTCAGGCGAACATTTCATAGCAACAGTGTCGTAGTCATTGATCGGTACGGTGGGGGTTCCCCACAGGAGAAACCCTGAAACTCAGTTTTTATTTAGAAGTAAAATGGCCCCCTTGAAACCCATCGAGTGGGAGGAGAAACAATCTGCTCTGAAGCTCTCACAATTTGTCTTCCAGGCAACCAGCCTTTCCGCCTCCCAACCATTTGGATTTTAATACAAAATGGATCTGAAACTGATCTGGGTTGCTTACGACCAGATCTGGAGTATCTCTTCCCTCCTTGACAGCCCAGGGATGGTGCTGTCCAACTGGGACTGTCTGTTCCCTGCTAAGGAGAAGAAAAGGCACGTCTCTTTTGGAGAAAGCAAACACCATGAAATAGAAATTTCATAAAGGAAATTTCTTTGAATCTCCTTCGTGAAGGAATATAGACAGAGTGTTATGTTCACTCCAGTCCTTTTGTTGCAGATCCCTGGTCAATGTTCCTTTTACCTACACATTAAGTAGAGAGGCAGCCAGGAAGACAGAAGAAAACTTGAACTGATCATACTACCTAATTGGGTAAGGAAATAATCCAGCTTGGGAGCTGGAAACAGAGTTAAGGCTAACTAGCAAGTCTCAATCTGGAGAGAAATCAATGTGGACAACTGCTCTGTTGTCTGTTAAAGGAGACAGGTTTTGTTGGCAGAAATATGAGTACAAACAAGTAGGAATGGATTCTCATAGTTTGGCCATGAGGATTTCTGTGAAAGACTCCTAAATACACACTGAGGCTGAGAAGGAAACTTTATGCATTATGGAGCAGAGAATATAGGAGCACTTTCACGTGGAGAGGTATATTATTGACTTTTCTGCTGAAGGTCTGCACGCTTTAGTAGGTATTGCTTTAGATCAGGGGTCTTCAAACTTGACCCTTTTATGACTTGTGGACTTCGACTCCCAGAATTCCTCAGCCAGGCGTGGCTGATGAATTCTGGGAGTCGAAGTCCACAAGTCATAAAAGGGCCAAGTTTGAAGACCCTTGCTTTAGATGGTACAGTTACAAGATTCCCTGGAGGGTTCAAAAGGTTTTAAATTTTAGGGCACATTGGACATTTCTTTTCTCCTTAGAGGAAGCATTTTAACAGGCAAGGCGAAATCTCTGACAGATTCCAACATAAATATCCCTACATAGACTAAAGAACATTTTCTAAAAAACGGAGGCCCATGCAGGTCCCTCTTCATAATGGTCACTTTTTTAGCCAATTTGGACACACGTATATCAAGAAATAGCTTGACTTTCTCTTTACCTACATACTGTATGTAACTACATAAACTATATAGTTATATATGTGTACAAACATTTAAAATAAAACAAGTTTAGCTTCCTACCTTTTCATCTATTAATCATAACTAGTGATTTTAGCCAAATCTGGTTTAAGCACCCTTCAAAGTTGATGCTCCAATAAACCCTTAGATCAGATCCCACATTTGACAGAAATCACCAGAAACTGGAAGACACCTTAAAATCCTGCATCACAAGGGACTTTTTTGGGGTAGGGTTTTCAAGTATACACAAATTGATTGGACGGACGAGTACAAGGAAATATTCAAACAGTATGAGATCGGTTGTCATGGAAACTCTTTTTGTGAAGTGCTTGAGTTCTAGGCCTTATTTTAAAAAAGTAAACAAGTACAGTCATATGGGGAAAAAACATAAGAAATATACCAAGGTGTGATTCACAATTACATTTTTCCTTGTGACCCCTTTTGCTTTTTCTCATATGAGTCACCTCTATGCTGCTCCAAGAATTCATCACCAGGTGAAGAAGCATTTTGGTGAGACAAACTCCATAATACGAACACAACACGCGATCCTGAAGCCTACCCAATGTGTTTCAAGACCCCTCAGTTCCCCCAAATTAGTGAACTTTGGCTGGGCATTATTGCTTTGATTCCAATATTAAGATGAGTAAAAATGAAGATATAACTCAAAACAATCATCTTTGCTTGAATTGATTTGCAGAAATGGAAGAGGCTAAGAATTAATGCCATTAAAATAAAGTGTGGCATGCAAGAATAACAGATGAAACGAGTCCTGAGAATCACTGTTACTCAAAACTCAAGCAGCTTTACAAGAAATAACAGAAATATGTTGACCAGATAGCTGGAATTCCTTGGAGTGTCTGCTGGACAGACCTTCAACTACCGAGTTACGCATTTCTCTTTGCTTACCTTGAGAGCCTCCAGCAATATTTAGTCTGGCCTCATGTACATCATGAATAGACTTCTTTGAGGCAGGAAGAAGAAGGGGGAAAAAATCTGAATATAAATTCCAAGGTAGAGAATAATAGTAGGCTTGTGGCAGGGCAGTTATAGGATACCGAGTGAAAAATGATACTAGCCAGAAAAGAAAAGAAAAAAAAGATCAAAAAGGGAACAGAAGCTAATAAAAGCAGAATACCGGGTGGCAAACTCACTGAATAAATGTAATATATACCATATATTGTAGGGTGGATTTGAGAAATTAGATCCCTGCCTCTGTAAATCAATTGCCTTCCCAACAGACCACAGAAGAGAGAATCCTAGTTAAGGCTTCCATCATTAGTACAGAGATGGATTCAGAAACTGGGCATCGCATCAAGCATTTTGTTCAATGTGCTGCACACAAGATTCATTTCCCGGGGCCTGACATCAACAGAGGAAAATCAAGCAGGACAATCTGGAAACGGTCCCGTTTGCCTTCAGTTCAAACCCACACCTTTCCTCTCCAAGATCCAAGCTGTTAATTGGTTTCTATAAATCAGAAGAAGCTGGGTCTGATAGCACTTCAGTGCGTCACCCATAAATCTACATTCTGCCAGCCCCCACAGCAGCTTTACATTATTTTAATTAGCTCCCTTTGTTTTTTATCACTTTGGACAATGGATATTTAAATGAATATGCAGACATTTCAAATGAAAACCAAATAACCCAGGGCTTTTTTTCCTGCCTGAAAATATTGATCACAGTGGGAGACCATAGGAGAGACTCTTGGGCTTTACTGAATTGTGAGAACGTGTCTTGGGTGTCCTCTATAAATGGTTGCCACAAAGAGATTTTTATTCTGCAAAATGGACAGGAATAGCCAAGCAATAATGTGACTGTATCCCTCAGGACCATTCCTTTTTCCTTTCTGTGCAGAGAGGCTCATTTTCAAAACAAAACAAATTACTGGGTACAATTACCCCTATCCCTTTTAAAGCCTAACCATTTGAATGGACTGTCACTCTAATCCACAGCTTCTCAACCTCAGATGTGTGGACTTCAACTCCCAGAATTCCCAGCCAGGAAGTTCAGAGATTAAAACACATATCGATTCTTTTTTTTTTTTTAAATTGCCTTTAAAATGGAAAACTTCCTAAAATCTTGTTACAATTCTCTATCCAAGTTAATTATCCAAGAAATTAAAAGACGCTTGCTCCTGGGGAGGAAAACTATGGCAAATCTAGACAGCATTATAAAAAGCAGAGACATCACCCTGCCAACAAAAGTGCGTATAGTCCAGGCCATGGTTTTCCCAGTTGCAATGCATGGCTGTGAAAGTTGGACCATAAGAAAGGCTGAGCGCCAAAGAATGGAGGCCTTTGAACTATGGTGCTGGAGAAGACTCCTGCGAGTCCCTTGGACTGCAAGGCGTTCAAACCGGTCAGTCCTAGAAGAGATCAACCCCGACTGCTCTTTAGAAGGCCAGATCCTGAAATTGAAACTCAAATACTTTGGCCACCTAATGAGAAGGAAGGACTCACTGGAGAAGAGCCTAATGCTGGGAAAGATTGAGGGCAATAAAAGAATGGGACGACAGAGAATGAGGTGGCTGGATGGAGTCACTGAAGCAGTAAGTGTGAACTTAAATGGACTCCAGAAGATGGTAGAGGACAGGAAGACCTGGAGGAACGTTGTCCATGGGGTCACGATGGGTCGGACACGACTTCGCAATTAACAACAAATCCAAGTTAAAGGAGATGAGCTGCCACATTGAATATTCCGCCAGCCCCAGAGAATCCTTGATAATAAAAGCTGGGAAGGGAAGGAATGGGCCATGCAGGTTTCTGCCCCACACACTACCCTGTTGTTTTGAAAGAGAAAAGCTGTGTTTGTGGTCTGTCCCACAACACAGTAAACATCAGCAAATGTGAATCATCCGAGGTCGGTTAAACAAGCTATACTTTTGGTTACTTATTCCTTCCAGCCTCTGCTCTTTGGGGCCCTCCTTCACAGAGTACATTGTTCTGAGGTATTTACAGTCCCATCTTTCACAAACCAGTTTCCACTGATTTATTTATTTATGTTGTGTGGCAAAGATTGTGGCTGTGGCCTGAAGGCAGGGGAAGGGCTTATTATCTGAACTATGACTTAAACTGCATGAGCACAACCAAATCCCTAACTGTCTTGTGAAGACAGTTCCAGCTCTGTTTGTCTCAATCAGCTCTCGTCTCTGCAACAAAGATGATCAGGGGACTGGAGGCTAAAACTTATAAGGAACGGTTGCTGGAATTGGGTATGTCTAGTTTAACGAAGAGAAGGACGAGCGGGGACATGATAGCAGTCTTCCAATATCTCAGGGGTTGCCCCAAAAAAGAGGGAGTCAAGCTATTCTCCAAAGCGCCTGAGGGCAGGACAAGAAGCAACGGGTGGAAATTAATCAAGGAGAGAAGCAACCTAGAACTAAGGAGAAACTTCCTGACAGAACAATTAACCAGTGGAACAACCTGCCTCCAGAAGCGGTGAATGCGCCAACACTGGAAGTTTTTAAGAAGAAACTGGACAGCCATTTGTCTGAAATGGTATAGGATTTCCTGCCTGAGCAGGGGGTTGGACTAGATGACCTCCAAGGTCCCTTCCAACTTTATCATCATCATCATCATCATCATTATTTCAAGAAGGCCCTTCGTGCCCAGTGGGGAGAGAGACCTGCTTTCTAAGCTGGGTGCTTTATATACACAGAATATCCATACTGGAAGTGTGGAGCAACTCATGTCTCCATTGTGCAAAGCCCAGCATCCTTCCCTGTATGCACAGGAGACTGCCTTGTCCACCCATGGCCCTTGAGCAGAGCAGATAGCAATCGTTTCTAAAGGTCACAAATAGACAACCTCACCATCCTTTGCTCACCATCCTTGCACTGCAGATTTGGTGTCCAAGTGTATTTTCTTCCTGCACTTTGAAATTTTTTTCCCCCACCAATTCTGTTTCCATTTCCACTGTCCATTTCCATGTCATTGTCCATTTCATCTGGAGGCCTTACAAGGTCACATCAGCAGTTCATTCGCTGTTTCGCAGAGGAGAGAACATGTTTCACTCAAGGCCACAAGTCCCTGATCTATGAAGACTTTCCCTTTTCCATCGACAATCAAATACAGTAGCACAGAGATTCCTGCTTTCTAGAATTTTCCCCTTCAACTAGAGCAGGGGTGTCAAACTCAATTTCACTGAGGGCCGCATCAGCATTGTGGTTGCCCTTGGGGGGCTGGGTGGGTGTGGCCAGAGTGGGTGCAGCCTACTGGGTGAGCATGGATGGAGTGGGTGTGGCCTACTGGGTGGGCGTCGTCAGTTCTACATCATTCGCATCAAGGGGGCCTGTGGGAGCCTGGGCAGGAGTGGGACAGATCTGAGGGTCTCTGGCAGAAGGGGGTGGGACCGGGACAAGAGCCAAGGCATGGTCCACCAGGGCAAGTGCCAAGATGGCCACCAAAAAATTGTACATTGGCTCCCGGCCTGCCAAGGCCAATGCAGTGGAGGCCGTTCCCTCACTGTTTCCAGGATGGCTTCGTGGGCCACATGAAACCACTTCGCGGGCCACATCCGGCCCCCGGGCCTTGTGTTTGACATGTCTGAACTAGATGGGTTTTGAACCAGCAACCTCTTTATATACTAGCTAAAAAATCTTGGCCACTGATTTAGCTGATATTTACTGGTCGTTGACCAAAATAAAGCTTCTTCTCTTTCTCCTGGGCTAGAGGGAAAATCCAGGGCTTAATTGTACCCTGAAACCCAGGAGGAAGAGATGGATGGATTACCCCGAGGAAATGGGGCTGGATTCAGACATGCCCATTTTCTACAGCCTGACAAACACAGACTTAGATAGATGGTGGAAAATTGTCCCTGTTCAATCGAATCCTATGAGCAGATGAACACAGGAGAAGACAATCCTGTGGAAGCCATTAACATCTAATCTGATTTGCAGTTTCAATCCTTCGGCTATGGTCCTGCTAGAGCAGGGCTTTTCAACCTTTTCACCTATTGTACCACTTTTAGGATATGGCAATATCCGAGTACTACTAGTCGCCAAGCAAGGTGTCAAAAACTTGATGACCCCCCCCAAAAGGAAAAAAGTGATAAAAGTACAGGTAGTCCTCGACTTACAATGGTTCACTTTAAAGTTACAATGGCACTGAAAAAAGTGCCCCCCAAGGCACAGCTGAGCAAGACACCTGCCTGCCCACCCGGCAGTGCTCTTCCTCCCGTCCAAGGTTTCCACTGTTGTGAGCATTTCTGTTGAGGATTGGAGTGGGGGTGGGGTGGGGGAGTGTTTGGTTTTTATTCCCCCCCCCATCTGCTGGGTGGTTGCAGCAGGTTCTCGTCACTTCACATGACCCTGGGACACTGTGACCGTCATAAATATGAATCAGTTGCCAAGCATCTGAATGTAAATCACAAGACCCTGGAGATGCTGCAACATTCCAGCTGATTGGCTCTTCTTCTGGGCTCAGCAGAAGCACCAGGATCAGCGCCGCACTCCAGCTGGAGCCTGGTGCTGATCCTGGCGCTTTCACTGAGCCCTGACAGCCCTGCAGCTCCAGCCATCTCTCACTCAGGCTTGTGCGGTGCTGCCACCGGTTCAGCTCATTCCCCTCTAGGATGGTCGTGTACCACCTGGCAGATGCCAATGTACCACAGGTGGTACCCGTACCACTGGTTGAAAAGCCCTGCTCTATATGACAAGGGTTTAAAATTTCCCTCCACATTTCACCCCAACCTTTTCTTTCGTTTGCTGAACATGTCCAGTTGGCTTAACTCTTTCTTACACAGGACTTAATATCTTGAATTTGGTAGCCCTTATTTGAGTTTCTCAGTTTTCAAAACTGAACCTTATATTCTGAATGAGGCCTGACTAAGGGAGAGTAGGGTTTCCCAGGGTCTGGACACTTTGCTCCTATTCATCTAAGAGAATGCATATAATTTCTTTATATGCATCACAAAATATTATTATAATAATACTTTAAATGTTTTACGAACGAAAAGTAATACAGCAAGTTAGATGTGCGAATAGGAACTAAAGTATCAGAAATCATGATTGATACTAAACATCCACCCAAACTGGAGATAGATGCAACCAGAATGTCTAAGAGAAACTAGATTCCCAAACTGACAGCATCAGTATTGGTCATGTTTTGCTGTTCTAAGCTCCCTGTCCCTACTCTCAGCATCCTGACATTCTCAGCCAGCTGCGCTGAGTCATGAGAAATAAATATATGCCTTTTTACGGTCTCTTACCCTTGGTTAATCTCCCCACCCACACTGAAACAATCAGCTTAATTATAAATGACAGCTGCATGTCAAATCAACAGCAGTTCAAACAATGGCAAGCGTGAACATTTTTTGCACTCAAGTGTTCTCACTTTCAGAGTAACAACTTATTCAAAATGCGTAAATTTCATTATTTGCTGTATCATTTGTCTTTGAAATTAACACCACAGCTGCTTGGGAAAGACAAAACAGACAAACATTCACACAAACCTGCTAGCAAAACAGTAAAACCAGCTACAGAGGGAAAGCTTGATGCAATAACGACCTGCCTTTTTCCAGAAATAGCTGGAGTTTTCCATTTCTCAACCGCCACCGGACTACTTGCATAGTGCTCATACATTCATCACTGGGTGCTACTTTACTTGTGACAGCAAAACTTTCCGCTGACCTACTAGCCCTTGTGTGGCATGTGTGTTTGTCCATAGGCTGAAAGAGAGGCTGTTCTGAGCACAGCTTGGCTGCTGAGGCATAAATGAATAAGTGGAAGCTCAAGTAAGCAAGCTTGACTCACCAGCCCCAGGCTGTGCAGGGATTAAATGGGGGGACAGCTAGAATGGGTGAAGTGATCCCTTCTCCAACTCACAGTACAGATATTTTGCTTTCTTTAACATCGAACTGTCCTTTAATTGTGCTGAAAAAGGAGCCCTGAGGATTAAATGGAGTGGGGTAACAATATTCTCATAATTCTAAGGCAGTGGTGGCGAACCTATGGCACGGGTGCCAGAGGTGGCACTCGGAACCCTCTCTGTGGGCACATGTGCCATTGCCCCAACCTCGCCTCCCCCCCCATGACCCTCTCACCAACAGTTCCCCTGGAGGAGAGTTGCCCCCAAGCGTGGCCCACGCGAAGCAGCGCAGCCAAGGACATGGCAGCCAGGCAGCCCTCACGCCCCATCGCACACAATTGATGCTGCGGGGCGCGGGCAGAGGGCATGGCTGCCATGGTGCTGCTGGGCTGCCTGGGCGATCTGCGGTGGGCCCTGGAGGCAGTGAGTGGCCCTGTGGGCAGGCAGGGCAGAGTGGGGGTGGGGCAGGGGGTGGAGCAGGGGCGGGGCCTGTTTTTGGGCACTCAGTCTCTAAAAGGTTCGCCATCACTGTTCTAAGGGAAAGAGACAGAATTCAAACTCAAGGCTAGCCAGAGAATCTGTAGGGAAGGTCACTGCACAAGGAAGCAGGGGACGACCGCAAAGGGTGGAGAGGAAGTTGGCCATGCTGAGGTAGGAAAAGAGACCGCCCGAAGCAAAAGGTCACAGAGCAGGTTACCTGGTTTGTTTGAGACTCGTCCTTTTTAGCACTCCTCCCTCCTCCTACCTTAAGAACAGGTAGTGAGGTATCACTGTAATCACTTTTGGAAATTGCTCATTAACTACCTCCAAGTCAGGGCTGGCTGAGTAATTCTGGGAGTTGAAGTCCACAGGTTTTAAAGTTGCCAAGTTTGAAGACCCCTGCTCTAAGCTATGAAATGTTCTCTCTCTCTCTCTCTCTCTCTCTCTCTTTCTCTCTCTCTCTCTCTCTCTTTTCCTTGCATTTTTACTCCTTTCTATTTTATTTCTTTAGCTTTAGTTTGTATTAGATTTTACTATTATAATCAGAACTCCTAACAAAAGTGATAGATAGATGGTATATCAGTGGTGGCAAACCTATGGCATGTGTGCCAGAGGCAGCACTCAGAGCCCTCTCTGCGGGCACATGTGCCGTCACCCCAGCCCCTGCCTTCCCCCATGGCCCCCTCCTCACCAACAGCCCCCCCCCAAGAGGAGAGTCGTTCCCAGGCACAGCCTGCAAGGAGCAGTGCAGCCAAGGATATGGCAGCTGGGCAACAGGAACAAGACTCCGCTCTCATGCCCTGTTGCGCACAGATGATGCTGCGGGGCGCAGGCGGAGGGCATGACTGCCATGGTGCTGCAGGGCTTCCTGGGCGATCTGCTGCGGTGGGCTGTGGAGGCGGTAGATGACACTGTGGGTGGGCGGGGCAGGAGACAGGATGGGGTGGGTGGGGCGGGGCGGTTTTTGGGCACTCGGTGTCTAAAAGGTTCACCATCACTGTGGTAGATGGAGATATAAATGTATAAAAATTCAACGTGAAAGAAGCTGCTTCCCCCCCCCCCCAGGCTCACACAGATACTGTACATAAAAAAAGACCTATGGTTGTACTTCATTGCTGCCTCCTCCTAAATAAATATTTCCCTGTCCACTTCAGATCCAAAAACTAATAATAATAGTAAAGTTGGAAGGGACCTTGGAGGTCATCTAGTCCAACCCCCTGCTCAGGCAGGAAACCCTATACCATTTTGGACAAATGGCTGTCCAATCTCTTCTTAAAAACCTCCAGTGTTGGAGCATTCACCGCTTCTGGAGGCAGGTTGTTCCACTGGTTAATTGTTTTAACTGTCAGGAAGTTTCTCCTTAGTTCTAGGTTGCTTCTCTCCTTGATTAGTTTCCACCCGTTGCTTCTTGTCCTGCCCTCAGGCGCTTTGGAGAATAGCTTGACTCCCTCTTCTTTGTGGCAGCCCCTGAGATACTGGAACACTGCTATCATGTCCCCCCTCGTCCTTCTCTTCATTAGACTAGACATACCCAATTCCAGCAGCCTTTCCTTATATGTTTTAGCCTCCAGCCCCCTGATCATCTTTGTTGCTCTTCTCGGTACTCTTTCTAGAGTCTAAACATCTGCATACTACTGCACGCCACTAAAAAGCTGCTGTGCTTGCATCAAGTTCTAAAACATTTCTGTTGTTTTTAAGCATGCCCAGCCCTAATACAGTACTTATTAGAGCAGTGTTTCTCAACCTTGACCATTTTAAGGCATGTGGACTTCAACTCCCAGAATTCCACAGCCAGCTTTGCTGGCTGTGGAATTCTGGGAGTTGAAGTCCACATGCCTTAAAATGGTCAAGGTTGAGAAACACTGTATTAGAGCAACCTTCTAATTTGACAACGGTCCACTTTTCAGGATCTTCCTGATGCACAGATCAAGGGAAGTTTCTGAAGGGCAGTCCTGTCTCTCCAACCAATGACAGCCCCATCCAACAAATCAGAGGTTGGAAATGGATGGATTCTATGCCGTCACCATCCATTTGCTTTGAGACCTTTAATGCACTTTAATGCCAGACATGAGCCCTCTCTCTGTCCAAACTCTGTAGGGTTTCTTCCAACACCCGAAGGAGAGGAATGTGTAGCACAGCTTCCTTCTCTCTCAAAACAAGTTAACAGAACAAAACAAAACAAACACCAGGAGTGAAACACATCGTGTCTGGCCTTGAAATGAAGGGGAGGAAATCTCCAGGATTGGTGAGAAAATACAGGCCTTTAGCTTTTATTTATTTCTTGTTCCACTCCACTTCCACTTCCAATTAAATGGCTGCCAACAGCACTCCCTAAAGCCCAGAGATCTGCTGAAATAAAATGGTTTTGAGGCCTTCTGAAGTAGCAAACAGATGCGGCCAAGCTACCCCTTTATTTTACAGGGGAAAAAAAAAAAGGCCGGTCTTCCAGTCTGTTCCTCATTTAGCCCCTAGTGCAGGGGTAGGCAACCTTGGCTCAGGAATTCCATGAGTCATAAAAGAGCCAAGGTTGCCTACCCCTGCCCTAGTGGTCCAGGTGGGACAAGAAGAATCAAAAGTTACCATCCATCTTCAAAGGTGATGATTGGCATTGTATTTGTCAGCAGGGACATCAAATCAGGAGCCAAGGCAGTTCAAATGGCTGCAGGTTTATAGCTTGTTAACTCTTTCTACAAGAATCTGAACCATTAATGGTCAACACATAAGAATCAGCAGAATTCGAGATGGACTGGACTTAGATTCTTGTGGCCCTGAAGGGACTAGAGCAGTGGTGGCGAACCTATGGCACGCATGCCAGAGGCGGCACTCAGAGCCCTCTCTGTTGGCATGTGTGCCGCCGCCAGCAGCAGATCCATCAGGCTGCCACCGCCGCCTGGAGCAGGAGCCCTGCCCAGCACAAAGGAGGTGAAGCGGCCAACTAGCAAGCTCAAGTAGAGGTGGTAGAGCAGAGGTCATCAACCACTGTCAATTGGTGAACTGGAAGAAAAGGGAGGGGGAAGCATTTTACATGCATGCATGTGGCCATGAGCATGCACATGCTGAAAATGGGGTGGGGCTAGTGCCTGCATGATACTCACTACCCCTGCCCCATTCTTGCGTGGTGCAGCACCTTGTATTTTCACCCTGCACCTTGCAGCATGGTGGCCCATTTTTGCACCCCCAGTTTTTGCGTGCCAGAGGCGGCACTCAGAAGCGCCTCCCTGCCCCCCCTCCCAGGGCACCACAATGCTGATGCGGTCCTGGCACTTTGCGATAAATAAGTGGGTTTTGGGTTGCAGTTTGGGCACTCGGTCTCTAAAAGGTCGCCATCACTGGATTAGAGACTGACGACACGCTCAGGTCATCTCCCACAGTATTGTTGCTTTTTTGTGACCACTAATCATTCCAAGAAAATGATCGCAGAATTCACAAGCTACATATGAGCCAGCCCTCTTTACGAAAAAGTCAAGTACAATTTTAGGTCACAACAAAACAAGTATAGTTTCTAATTCATACGAAGTAAATAATTCTACAATTTATACATTGGTCAGTTCCCACAATTAGGTTTCAAACAAGTGAAGGCCACTAGATGTCAGCAAAGAGAGGATTCTGTATTGCTTTGCTGCCATCTATTGGCCAACTGGAATGTTGTACCCACCTCAAGGGCTGTGTCCAATTTTGCTACACCTTTCATTTAGCTTTGAAGACATTGGAAATAAGTTCAAAGCACAAGGATTATCAGGGGACTAGAAACAAGGTTGAAGGAATCAGGAACAATTAACCTTAAGAACAGAAGACTGAGGTAGATTAACTGCCTCCCACACCTAATCCAAACCATACAAAAAGTCTTGATAAACTGAATTAGCGAATATATTCATTTTCTGAGAAATTTGGAAAAGAGGCTAAAAAAATAAATAATAAATGAAGGTCAAACGCTGTACTTTCAGGATGCTTGAAATGCCTGAGTATGTTGCTGTGCCTGTGTTAATCATCCCCCCCCCTTTTTTTAAAAAAAAGAGCAACACAATTGTAAGTATTACATATTCACCGTGAAATTTCTTTTCCCCAACAGCTGCCCATTTGCTGGAGCCCAAGAATTCAAGCAGGGTTGCACAGCCCCCCTCCCCTGATCGGATATTGGCCAGCCTCCAGCCTCATATACTCTGACCTACAGGAAGGGGGGGGGGCTCTCCAAAATTATTGACTAAGTACGCACATATATTATGCAGTGAATTATCCTTATTTCCTGATACAAGCTGCAATTTCCACCTATCTTACAACGTTTCAGTGTGCTCATGGTTTTCAGGGCAAATAATTTACACTGTGTTCCATTTGGGAAGCTGCTGGCATCAGAAGGCATTTCTGTTGGAAATAAAGTGAGAATTGCAAAGATGGACTTAACTGAGAAAGACTCGCGAGGAGAATAAATTAGGGAACAACCGTGGACTACAAAGCAGGTAGGACACATCTGAGCGGTCGGAGGCATGTGGGCTCATCTTCCCCCTGCGATGAAAACTGATCAGAGGAAGGAAAAAAGCCGCTGAGACAGTGCATAATTAGGGTCAGTTTATTAATTCTGTATAATATCGTTTATTAAATTGATACGCTGTCTGGCTCCCAACAATCCTAGCAATTTACACTTGTTATAAAAATTTATGAACAAAGAATAGTTTAAAAAACACAAACAACAACACAAGACAATAAGACAGCGATGGCAACGAAAACAAACCTAGATGGGAACAAAAGAGAAGAAGGAGCATCAGTTGTTCTTATGTGCATTCACACAGGAATTATACTATTATAATAAGTATGTATATTTATATCTGTTCGTGGGTGTGTTGTAAACTGCTTTGCTTGTAATAAGGGGCATAACAAATATAATTTTTCCTCTCTGGGGCTATGATTTGTATTATGTAGTTATTTGTACTTTTTAACCTGCTTTATGTAAAGTAGGGTATATAAATCGCTCGCAGCCACTTTCAATTGATGGGGCATATAAACTAAGCAGATAAATCTTGATTTTAAATCTACCGGCATCTGCAGAAAGCATCCATAATTTTCTAGCTACTGTTCTTCACAGGGATGTGTTTTTTTTCCTGTCATCTAATGGGATAAATCTCTGTATGTCTGCTCTGCATTTCATGCGCATCTATCACACTTATCGTTTTTGACAAATATCTGATGTACGGAAGCTTCTTCCTGTGAGCAACTCCGTAAATAGCCTATGGACTATTCCTGGACATCCCAAGAAAGCCCCCAAGCCATGGCTTAGTGCAGTGATGGCGAACCTTTTAGAGACCGAGTGCCCAAACTGCAACCCAAAACCCACTTATTTATCACCGGGTGCCAGGTGGGCGTGGCCCACTGGGTGGACGTGGCTGTAGTGGTCATGGCAGATTGGGTGGGTGTGGCCAAGGTGGGTGTGATCACCTCAATGTTGTTCGTGGGGAGGGATGCCTGTGGGGGCTGGGCAAGGTTGGGGGAGATCCAGGGGGTCTCTGGCAGGTGGGGCGGTGGGCAAGAGGCTCGTGCTGCGGGGTGAGGCGAGGCAGGGTGGGGGTGCCATTGTCACAGCGCAAGGTGAGGCATGGGCCGGGGCAGTGCTGCCTGACACCATCAGCCCCTGCACACAGAGGCCAGTGAGCGCATGGGTACTGGGATACATCCAGCCATGTGGGACCTCGGCAAGTTAGCGGGCAGCTGGTTGAAGAGGGATGGTTGCCATCTCCAGGGCATGGCATGCGTGCCCACAGAGAGGGCTCTGAGTGCCACCTCTGGCACGCGTGCCATAGGTTCGCCACCACTGGCTTAGTGAAATTGCTGTCTCAAAGGAAACTGCAGAGCCCCCTTGGAGATTGGCCGCCGTCTGGGCGGCTTCAGGAATTGTCCGCAGGCGAGAAACCCATCAGCCACAGCCAAAGGGAAGCCCCAGGTACCTGCACCAGAGAGCATCCTTCACTCCTGCACGAGTAACCAGAAAAGAATAAGTGTATATTTCTTCCAGTTCTACCACAAGACAATGGGGAAGATTATGCAAGAGTTTGCTTAAAACAGTGTTTCTCATCCTTGACAATTTTAAGGCATGTGGACTTCAACTCCCAGAATTCCACAGCCAGCAACGCTGGCTGTGGAATTCTGGGAGTTGAAGTCCACATGCCTTAAAATTGTCAAGGTTGAGAAACACTGGCTTAAAAAGAAGACATTTCTGTCAAAGAGGAACAGACTTTATTATATAACGGTGATCCTAGAGTCTCATTAAGAGATCTCAGGGCAGAGTGAACAGCCCTGTAAGCTATGTCCCTGTTCAATTTGCAAGCTATTATCCATGATGAACAAAACAGATCATGAGTCTTTGGGCAGAATCCTATAAAGAGACAAGCATTCAGTAAAGCGTAACTAGATATCCACGCATACATTTTGCATCTGCATGTGCAAGAGTGAGTGAAATGAGAGGTCAGGAGAACGAGGTTCAATCCCTCCTTAGGCATCAAAGCCAATTGTGAGACTTTGTAGTCATCTCTCCTCTTTTTTTAGCCCTAGGCCAGGGGTAGGCAACCTTGGCTCTTTTATGACTCGTGGACTTCAACTCCCAGAATTCCTGAGCCAGCATGACTTAGTATGGAAATCTCTCCATTTCCCCTCAGCATGGCTAGCTCAGGAATTCTGGGAGTTGAAGTCCACGAGTCATAAAAGAGCCAAGGTTGCCTACCTCTGGCCTAGGCTGTGAAGTAAAAAAATCATTCATCCATCTACCAACCCACAATGGACCTGTGGCAGCTTAGGATCCATAACCTCCGGTAAAGATGTCGCATCCTGCAGACACATTGATTTGGGCTGACAAAATAATATGCATACATATCGTCTGTTTCTCCCGAGATGGTTCAAAGTATCTATTTCAAACGTAATCCGAAGCAATCTTCTACTCTATTTTAAATACCACTGGTTCCTTGGCATCAGTGCAAAGCTTCAACATTTCACCCCCGTATTTAAATGATACTTGAAAGATTTAATTAGTAGCTGTGGGGACGGTCCAACACAACTTGTTCTCAATAGCTGGTCCAGGCTCTATTCTGCATTTGTACAAGCAGAATAAATATGCAAGCAGACAAGCTGCACAGCAGCTGCACAATCAGTCTCAACTGTCACACACACGGAGCTGCTCCATGGCCTATTTGCCTTCCGTATTGTTTCTGCAGCCCCAAAGTCTGTCTCCTGGGGTTTGCAGAAAACTGGGCATGTGGTCAAGGAATATTTCTCCTCCTTGAAAAGAGCTACAATAAGGGAGCAAATATTTTAAATGAGTCGAAGTGGTTTTCCATCCTTTCCTTCCCCTGGGGAAACCTATTTCTTAAAAAATGAGATATCCTAGTTGGTGCAAACTGTCCACTGCTGCCTGATCTTCCTTGTCTGGCAAAATGAGGAGAGCCAGGAGCCCAGATTTAATAACGCTTAGTAGCACTCTCAAGAGTAGCATTCTGCAATGCATGTAGAGCTCATCCTCAGAAGGGATGAAGCGGATGGATGCCGAGGCACAGCACACAGTAAATCAGACTGAGAATATTAATCCTTCATTAAGTAGAACTTGTATTCCCGTAAAGACCTGGGTTGCAGTAAAAGTTTCCACCAGGTGGTTTCACTTTAGAGAAAGAAAGGGAAAGAAATGGGTGCATCCAGGTAATTCAGGGTTCAGGCGTAATGCTCACTTCTTCAACCTAAAATCATCAACATCATCATCATCATCATCAATCATCATCATCGGGCTCTGATGCCCTGTTCCTTATGTTAAACATATTCACCTTATTTCAAGTTCTATTTGTAAAAAGTGGGGGGGAAAGGGGGGAAGTCATTTGAAGGGTTGAACTGAAGAAAGGAGCTGTGGTTCTCAACCTTTTTCATGCCGCGACCCCCAACCGGTCGTAAGTCGAGGACTACTCAACCGGTCGTAAGTCGAGGACTACTCAACTGGTGCAGCACCGTTTGCAGAATGGGACTTTTGGCGGGCTCAGCAGGGCAGAGACAGCCTGGACAATTCCTATTGGCTTTTGAAAGCCAATAGAATTAGACTCTATTCAAGAGTCTAAGAAAGCCAATAGAATAAAAGGGAGTAGCACAGCTAAGGAAAAGGGGGAAAAAATGGCGGACTGCGTTGTTTGGCGATCCCCGTGAAATGGTCGTTCAACCCCAAATGGGGTCCCGACCCAGAGGTTGAGAACCACTGAGCTAAAAGAATATTTTTGTCCAAAATGACCACACAGCCCTAATGTAACCAGGAAAAAATAACACTCTCAAACTCAAAAACAGCAGTTGGAAGTCCATTTCACATGCTAACAAACCAATTATTTGTGACCAGGTCTTCAAGTCAAAAGATAAAGTATTTATTATCCTTTCAGTCTTGATGTTACAGCGCAAAACCTCCTATCCTGATGGGTGACGTGTCCTGGGTACTTTTCCACTTGCTTACTTTAAGGATGTGGGCAGGCCATCAGGAGCCCTGGTGGCCCAGTGGTTAGAAGGCAGCGTTGCAGGCTGGCTCACTGCCCATTGCCAGCAGTTCGATCCGGATGGGTTCGAGGTTGACTCAGCCTTCCATCCTTCTGAGGTCGGTAAAATGAGGACCCAGATTGCTGGGGGCAATTTGCTGACTCTGTAAACCACTCAAAGAGGGCTGTGAAGCGGTATATAACTCTAAGCGCTATTGCTATTGGTGTTCAGCCCTTGTTCTTCACCACCAGGGAAAACTGAGCTAAGGACATAAACAGGGCTGAGGCAGGGAGGTGCAATACTCTCTACTCACACTTCCTCCCCCCCAAAAGATAATAGAAGAAATGCATGAGTTCGGAAAATCCAGTGAAAAGACAATCCTAATCACAGGAGTCACCAGCAAAACTCCAATGTGCTTCATCAGTTTGGATTGTGACTGTCAGCCAGAGAAGATATCTGGATCTCCATCGTTTCCAAAACAGGTTCTCTGAAATTGGCAGATGCCACTGGGTGCAGGAAAAGTGCATGGGGAAGTGGAGACACACACACACCGCACTCCCTTGGGGAGGTGCCTGCTGCGTATTCCTTGGGACAAAAGGACAGATGGCCTGCAGGAAGACCGTGGGTGGATGTTTTAGCAGTTGGAAGGAACTGGCATAGAACTTCTTCTTTGGAGAGGTTGGGGGGCCCTTATGAGCATCACAAAAGTCATTTCCACCATTTGACTGATTCAAGCAGAAGAGAATATCTTTACTTCATCCATCTCCCTTCTTCTAATTCATATTGCCTATTGATTTATCATCTGAATGAAGCAGGACTTTGTATGAGTTGTGCTGGTTTTCAGAGCCACAAAACGAAGAGGAGCATTTCAATGCCAGCTTTGACATTAGGAAAAAAGAAAAGAAAGGGTGCATAAAATAAGATAACTTATTAACAATTGTTAATAAGTTTAGCCAAATTAACGTATTAATAATACAATAAAATTAACCAAGTTGCATATGCATCTCTCTTCTGGAATTCACAGGATCAAAATTCCCATATATTTCGTACATATTCAAAGGAATAGATTATAACCAGGAAATTATAAAACATTTTGTAAATTCAACATATATTTCCTACCTATTCAAAGGAATAGATTATAACCAGGAAATTATAGAACATTTTGTAAATTCAATTAACTGTGGCAAACATTCCCCACAGAAAAGACACACCATTTGTATTCTTAGTTGTTTTTTTAAAATGGTTTGGATCCTTCTCAACATTCTAAATTTCTGATTATCATTCTTGTTCGTATGTAGATTCCTCTCTGCTCACAATACAGACTTCCCATTCTCAAACACCACTGTGTGTGTGTGTGTGTGTGTGCATGACTGTGGGTATGTGCAGACCAAGTCTGCATCTGCAGACAAACAAAAAAACATGTGAACCACCAACTCAGTGTAAATTAAGATACTGTAAATAAATGTGCAATTGTCTGCAGAAGCCGTGTGAATAATTATAATGTGTAGAAGCCATCAGTAATTGACTAAACTGCCAAAGTAGAATTAGAATTTGTCACAGCAGGTTCCTTGAAGATAATATTGAGCATTCTGTGCCACCTCCATGTTCTTATAAAAGCCTGAGAATTCCAGTTTTCTCTCTCACAGGAAACCAGGGAACAATGGCCTTGAGACCACAAAGAACTGGGCTCCGAGGTGCCTCCAACACGTCTTCCTTCCATCACTGAGCTGCTCGCAACATAAAACCAGGGATGTCCTCCAATCAGGCTTAATTCCTCAGCCTGCATCCGTGCACTTTCATAAGCAGTGTTGGTGACATAGTCTTTCACTGCTTTCTTGCAAGCTATTTTTTTCCCAACTTCTCCATCTAGCCAACAGCTAATTCCCAAGTAATCCCCACTCGATTACTTGACGTCTGAGATTAGCCATTGTCTGGTAGGTACAGCCACTTTTGTCTTTTATCCTGTTCCCCACCTTGTCAAGCCGACGTCCGCAATATTCGCAGGGAGAGGGTTTTGTCGGGTGCCACCCTTGCCACGCTGGAGAGCACGAGTCTGCTGGCACTGTGGTCATAGAGCTAAGTGTTAACTTTTCAATGATCTCGCGAGTCAAAAATGCCCTACTGTCAGAAAAAAAGGACCCAGAGCCAAACTTTGGCGCATTCAGAGGGGCCCTCCCCACACACAGATATTCCCTCGATGGGCATGAGCCTTGGCAGAGGTCAGCGTGCCCACTGCGTCTGGGTGTCTTCCACTGATTAAGCGAAACTGGGTTACTCCTACAGAACTTCTGATGTGCTAAATGCACAGGGAGCTGCCAAGGCACCACACAGGGAGCTAATTCATAAGTTGGCCCATTCAGCAGTGGGAAAATTAGTCCCCTTCCGCTTCCAGGACTTTTCAGCTGGTTGAAATATACAATCTGGGAACTCCTTTTAGGCAGCAGTAGTTACGACGACTGAAATTCACACATCCACCAAGCCTAAAAAAACCAACCCCCCCCTCCTTCATTTCATTCATCTGGACCTTTTCGCCACACGCCCCATACACACACACTCACTCGAATGCAAAAACAATTTCAAAAACCACTAAGGGCACCGCAACATATTTTTTACAGCTTTCTTGTCCTTATCTGTATGGCTTGGTTTAAATTGCCCCAAGATTCAGAGCCTCCTTATCTGAGGCCCCTTTTCTATGAGATCCACCATGAGGTCCTGCTCGCTCTCCCAGTGCCACAATGATCTGGCTAGTTTTGCTTTGGCTTCCTTGTTGCGCATATACCCTACTCATTTTTTTCCCCCAGAACTGTGTTGTGTGTATGCATATACACATACATTACCCATGTGTACACATTAGCCTCCGGCATCATCTACATTTACTGAGCCCCACATATGAGCCATTAAATTTTGAAATCAATAAAAATATTGAGTGGCCAAAGGCTCTCTCTGGGCAATCAAGAAAGATTATATATTCTAATCAACAATTTCACCAAACTGGCCCTCTCCTGTGTGGCTACCAAAATGGTTGCTTCCCCTATCCCAGTGGTGGCGAACCTATGGCACGCGTGCCAGTGGTGGCACTCGGAGCCCTCTCTGTGGGCACATGCACCGCCCCAGCCCCGCCTCCTCCCACGGCCCCCTCACCAGCAGCCCTCCGGAGGAGAGTCGCCCCCAGGCACGGCCCACACAATGCTGTTCAGCCAAGGACATGGTAGCTGCGCGGCGAGGACAAGACTCCGCCCTTGCACTCATCGTGTGCAGATAATGCTGCAGGGCACAGGCGGAGGGCTTGGCCACTATGGCGCTGCTGGGCTGCCTGGATGATCTGTGGCAGGCCATGGAGGTGGTGGGTGATCCAACGGGCATGACAGAGCGGGGCAGAAGTGGAGTGGTGGTTTTTGGGCACTCGGTCTCTAAAAGGTTCACTATCACTGCCCTATCCCCTCCATGGGCCAGGGTGGCCTGAGGTTTGATGCAGCAGATCCCAACCAGCCATGCTAAGATGGTTTCCACATCTCCTTCTCTTCAAAAACGGCCGACAGAGCCTTCCCTGAAGATGTAGCTGTTTGATATGGCAAGACTAAGAAGACATGGATGTAAGTAATAGGGCAGGAATCATGTCTCCTAATAATGCCCTCCTGATCCTTACATGAGTGTAAATACCATTTATTATTACGGCCTCAACAGAGATTAAAACAAGCATATCGCATCCCTACATGCATAAATGTGATGGCAAAAGAATGTTAGGATGAGGACAGTCGTGCATAAAAACAGGAGATCTTCACTGCAGACAACTGCAGTTATTGGAGGGGACCCTATAGCCTGGGGAATGTGTCTGCCCTCTGTCTAAAAAGTGATCTGATGGAGTCAGATCAGCCCTGAGGTTACTGCTATATGTAGATCAGTTTGCAAAATGCGGAGTTATCTGAAAGAGCCAGAAGGCATCAGTTATACTGCTATTAACATGTTTGGGCATGTAAATTCAATATTATCCATTAATCCTTGATAATCACCCAAGGCAATGGTTAGGGAAAGAGTCAAGACAAGATGGAACATAAAGTTATTTCCAAAAATTCTAATATTTACAAATTCATTGCCAAGAGCTCTCAATGTAGCTGAGAATGAATAGTTGGACAGTTTGTGAGCCTTTTCCTATCTCCCAGTTAACATTCTACAGTTGTTATATCTACATAAAACAAATTTAAAATAATAGTTACAAGTGACAAATATACTTTAGTTAGTATGAGTATCTCACATTTCACAATTCACTGTCAATGAAGCAAGTTACAGTAATAGGTCATATTAATATCGACTTATATATAAAAAAGTCCATTAAGCAAAAGAATCATTTTATCATTAAATAGATGGCTTTGTTTTATGTTCTTTTTAACCTCTCTTTGGCCTATTTTTGAAAATACACGGACTGAAATCTTCAGGCATAAAGCAGGACTCCGAGTTAAATCCAACTGGTTGCCAGATCCCTTGTTGCTTTGGTGACAACAGCATAACCCACTTCCTACGAGGCTGCTTCTCCCAAAATGTTTGCTTTTTCAAAAAACTCCACTGCCAATCCAATCTGCAATCTTGTGATTGCTGAGTGGTCTCCCATTCAAAATCTAACCGGCCTTATTAGATTAGCCGGATGCCTAGCTGAAGTTGAATGGCCATTCAATGGATGCTTTATTCGAATCCTGTGTTCAAAAGATCAGTCAATCTGGTCTTTGTAATGACTATTCTGTCCTCTTAGAAACAAAGATCAGATGTGCGGTTCCAACAAGCCAGATTTATTGAAGCCTCTTAGTACAATCCAATTCATTCAGTGGAAATCCTTTGGATGAAACTGAGATTATTCCTGGTGAAGACAAGTTTCACATAAGGCTTAAGGGCGGGTCAGAGGGCACTCCCAATTTTAAGGATATTTCCACACAGCCAAATAAACAGACCCAGCCTCCAGACATGTCTTTGTGCTGCCTTGTGAGGATCCCTCAGAAGATGCTCAGGGCTTCTGTGACTTCTCCAGCTTCTCTTCTGGCTGCTTTAATGGGGAGCATCAAAGTCCCCATTTCACCAGGGCTTTTCCATCCTCCTTGCTGCTCTAAATCTCTCTCTCTCTCTCTCTCTCTCTCTCTCTCTCTTTGTTTTTGCAGTGAGGAAGCAAATCCCATTCACTTGATTTTTAAAAAAAGAACGAAATACTGATTCACCACAGCCCTTGACAGCAGAAAGTTTGGGCAGCACTGAGAAGCAGGATGAGGCCCATACAGCGGTGGGATTCAAATAGGTGAACAACCGGTTCTCTGTGTGGATGCCGTTTCAGGAAGTCCATTCTGGGCCTGGACAACAAAAAAATTAGCTACCGGTTCTGCCAAAGTGGTGCGAACCAGCTGAATCCCACCACTGGGCCCACAACTCCACTGTTAACCCCAGTCTCCCAGCGGCTCTTCCTGCACTGAGGCTAAGCAGGAGCCTGGCAAGCTGCAGAAACTCAGTCAAAAGACAGTGCCAATCCCTGATCACTACATCTGCCATATAGAGAGGGGGGGTCCTAAACTCAGCCTCCATCTTCACAGCAGCATGATAAGCAGGTGTCCCTTGAGGCAGCTTCCATGTTGGCCTGGTTTCCCTCAGGCAGCCATGATGGGAAAGGCAGCAGAGGCTACTCTTAAGGAGGTGGAAAGCCTTTTCTTCTGCAGGCAGGCCTTCCTGGCCGAGCCTTCCTCTCTGGACCTCCGAAGGCAGAAAACATCTGGAACACCAACAGGGTCTGACTCAGAATCTGGACGGGTCTGTGGCAAGAGGACCTGCTCATTTGGAAAGAGATGGAGGGTTTGGACTGAGCTTCCCTTCTCCCTGGCAGCCCTGCCTCCCCAACCACTGAAGGCCCAGGCTACCGGCCTCAGCCGCAGCCTTTGCCTGGGGCTCAGGAACACCCCAGCAGGCCAGCCTGTCTTAGGGAGAATGGCCACCACCTGCACGGTTGCAAAGCAGACAATGCCAGATGACCCGGAGCGATCAACTTGGGAATGTGCCAGCTGCTCTTTCGTTTCGTTAATGACTGTTAATCTAAAGCTTTTATTAATATTAGATATTAATATGTACATAGAGAGCTCTAATGAGAGCCAGTTTGCTACAGTGATTAAGACATCAGGCTAGGCCAGGAGTAGGCAACCTTGGCTCTTTTATGACTCGTGGACTTCAACTCCCAGAATTCCTGAGCCAGCATGGCTGGCTCAGGAATTCTGGGAGTTGAAGTCCACGAGTCATAAAAGAGCCAAGGTTGCCCACCCTTGGGCTAGGCCTAGGGACTGGGAGTTCTAGTCCCCTCTTAGCTGGCTGGGTGACTTGGGCCAGTCTCTATGGGCCTAACTCACATCACAGGATTGTTCTGAGGAAAACAGGAGTAGGAAGGAAGGAGTATTAGGTACGTTTACCATCTTATTTATAAAAATAATAAAAGTGCGATTTAAAAAAATGTAAAAAAAATATTGTACAACTTTCAGCTAGTGGTAAAACAGAAGGCATTGAGTCAGGGGTGTATTATAGGAAGCTAGCCAGTTCCTGGCAGATAACCCAGCAGAATGCAAAAATGCCAACAGAGGTTTTATTCCGTAGCGTTTCTATCTCCATTTGCAGCCCAAGGAAGAAAAGAGCTAAAATAGAGTTACTACAGCTATTTAATTGGAACTGATTGTTGAACATTATGATTGTCCCGGATTTGAAACCAATCGTTTTTGTGAATAGTCTGATTGCAGCTATTATTCCCAGCAAGGGCGAGAAACTTTGAATGATTGCTGGGGTATTCTGAAGTCTCTGTAAATGTAGAGACAAGAAGTAATGGGTGTGAAGAGAGTGAGGCAGAGAACGCAATCAAACCGTCTTCTCCCAAGGGAATAAACTTTGCCATTGTCCGTGTCCTGAGGACACAATCAGCCCCAGAGGAATATTGCACTGGTCACCCCCGGCATATTTCTGATGTGGATGAATCTGGCTGCCAAGTGTACAATAGAAGGCTCACAAAGGCTTTGCCACATAGCCAGTCACATCAGATTAAACTGATATACACTTCCAACAAAATAGTGGCACTGTAGAAAATTAAATTTTCCTTCCTTCCTTCCTTCCTTCCTTCCTTCCTTCCTTCCTTCCTTCCTTCCTTCCTTCCTTCCTTCCTTCCTTCTTTCCTTCCCTCCCTCCCTCTCTCCCTCCCTCCCTCCCTTCCCCTCTCCCCTTCAGGTTTACAAGGCAACCTATAGAGCATTCCTGCTCCATCTTTATCCTCACAAAGTGGATGGGGTTGAGAGGATGGATTTGGCCTAAAGTGATGCCATTATTATACTTTAAAGTACAGAGGGATCCCTTGGCACCCTAATTGATCCACTATGTGGTCTCCTCTATTTCCAACTTTTTTTTCCCTGTTAAGCAACAGGTCACTTGCTAAAGTACAATTACAGTTCCTGGAGTGTTCCTTGCAAAACATTAAGGTATATACCAAATATTATGTACCTAAGTAAGGCTATGCTCTTACATTGTGTTTAACTCAGAAAATACTTGCACAATGCACTAAATCATAAACACGGGCTGTAAAAAAAAAGTTAAGACTGAAATTTAGAACAACATGAGAAGTCAATATTTCACTGATCTGTTTGAATGTGTTATGTGAATATAGATAGGAGTAGTCTATGCCTGCCCAGTTGTGTTCAATGGGTCTGGGTCACAATAAGATTACCAGTATCTTAATTAGCTTCCTTTCAGAAATCTTTAACAACCTATTTCCATAATTACAATCAAATGTACTCTTTGAGTTGCTTCTTCCCCTCTTCCTAAGTCTTGAGACAGCCTAGTTACTAAGGGAAGCTTTTAATTTCTTAGTGAAGTACGGAAAGTAGATAGCAATTATTCTACATTTGTATGGAGGAATGTATAGCAGTTTCTACAATGGAGTGTTCAGTTGAAGTTCTTATTGTAAAATGTAAGGATGCAATATAAAGAGAAGAATACTTTTTATCTCTTTATAAAAGAATATATTATCTATCTTTGGAAATGTCAGTAATAGAACCAGCTTGGCAGAGTGCTTAAGGCACCTGGTTAGAAACCCAGAGACCATGAATTCAAGCCCCATTTTTGGGGCAGAAAAGTCAGCTAGATGACCCTGGGCCAGCCACTCTTTCTCAGCCCTAGGAAAAAGGCAAGGGCAAACCATTCCCTTCCCCCCCCCAAAATGCCAAGAAAATGTGCAGGAGTTGCCCAAGTGTCAAAAAGCCCTCTTGAAGGGACAAAAAAAGCTGTACGTATTCTGAACCTAACTGCTTCCTTCCCAGTTGCTGATGAACACTGAAAAGCAAACTAAGATCACCAATTATGCTAAAAGGGTCCCACCTGCACTGAGTACCGTTCAGGGCGGTGGTGGTGGTGGGGGGGGGGCAGCCATTCGTGGAATGCATCCCACACAGTTTTACTCAGATAAAAGCATCCAGGTTTCCCCTCAGGCTCCTGTGCAAAGAACTGCAGTCAGAACAGCCTAATCTTGTCTAGATGTAAAGCCAACAATCCAGGCATGATCCCCAAACGAATCCATACAGCACTGCCATTTAAGAGAGTCAGATTCTGCCTTCTCTCTTTGGGATATGCCTGGCTGAAGTCCAGATGCAACTTGGTCAGCAAAGTGCCCTCATTTGCACATTCACATGACAATCGTCAACAAAGTAGGGGATGCCGCTACCATGTTGACATTTAAGTTCCACCTGTGGTCCTCACAGATTGTACCACGCTCCATGCAAGTTTCCCCATCACCCCCCCCCCCACTTCAAATACCAGTGGCTTCAATGGGACTCCAAGGAATCTAAGATTTAAATCTAAAACAGTGAACCGGACATTTAACACAGGACATTTACCAGTTTTCTCCCGGATTAAAAGCCAAAATTAATAAATAAGCAAAGAGCACCTCTCTGTGTCAAAGAAGCCTCTTGTCAAATTACATCAAGTCCTTGGCATGAAATCAAGGTTCTGCATGAAGAGATTTCAAATTCCACGGCTGAGCAAGAAATTGTGGGAGGGTGAATCTCCCATCACGAAGAGAAAGAGTGGGACACCCCCCCCCCAGATCCGTATAGATACATAAGGCAGGTTTTGTTTTGTTTTTCCATTTTCACTTTGGGCAACGTAATTCAGCTAGAAGTAAGCTTGTTCATCATCAGTGTAATTGCTACACGATGACATTTGCTCGTTCGGAAGATGATTCATTCGCTCGAAGAATTCAGTCCCCCCCCCCCACCTGCTCCTTAAGCTGAATCTGGATTCCGAGGACGAGAGGCAAAGGGGAAACGGGGGGGGGGAGGGAGAGAGAGGCAGATTGGATCGTGAAGCGTTTCAAGCACTAAAATCAGGTCCCGAAGTTGACTCTCGGGAGGATTCCGACGCGGCTGCCTGGGATACGATCCTGCAGAGATCGCGCAACCTGCTTACACACGTTGGGCTTCATAAGCTCAAGGCGGAGGCAAGCCAAGTTGGCGAGGGTGGAGGAGGGTTTTTTTTTCGGGGGGGGGGGCGTCTTGTCAAGCGGCGCCACTTCTGCAAACGAGGCAAAGTTGGCTGGCGGTGGGCAGACGCCCGCTAAGCGGGAAAGCAACGTCGCGCTTCCGCTCCCCTCCGCATCCTAAGAGCTTTCGCGTAGAGTGGAAACGAATACCTTCCCCCCCCCGTCGCTGAAAGAAGCCAAAGGGCAACTGAAGCTGTCCGAAGTGCTAAGCTCGACTCCCCCCCCCCACTCCCCTAAAAAAAAAAAAGCGGGTCACCTGCCCCAAAGACAGCGACGCCTTACCTTTATGCGCCAGGCGCAACCTGGGCTGGCTCGGGTCTGCCGCGTGGCCTCCGGTCCAGGCCTCCAGCAGCAGGAGCAGCAGCCGCCCGGCCAAGGGCAGGAGAAGCAGGTCCCGCCGGGCCATGCCGACCCGGGAGAAGCCCGGCGCCTCTTCCTCCGAAGGGGCGGAGGGGGGGGCTCTCCGGCCGGCGGAGGGTTGGGAAGGTCCCGCTTGCGCCCTTCCGGAGTTCTGCGGGGTTTGGAGAGCGGAGGGGGGGGGCACGCCGGCTTCCACGCCTAGCGCGGGAGAGCCTGGCGGAGGAGGTTGGGGGCGCCCAGCTCAGCCAGCATCCCTCCCGGCTCCTTCTGGCCGCCTCCTGCAAACGGGAGGGCGGGGGGGGGGGCTTGCGTAAGATCCCCGTCTGGGGAGACAAAGCCAGGCGTTCGCTCGCCGCTGACTCTGCCCTGGCTCTGCCGCTCGGCTCCGGGAGGAGCTGCCTCGGCACCCCCCCCCCTCCCCGCCGCACAGCCGAGCCCGCGGGAGGGAGGAGAAAAGAGGCGGCCGCCACTCGCCGGGACCTGCCGGGACGCGCCCGGGGGCTCAGCCGGGTGGGGGGCGCTCCCCGACCCCTCTCCTCCCCTCCACCAGCGGCGTCCCCTCTTCCCTGCCGAAGTTGGGCAGGAGCGGCGGGGGCAGCCACGTGCCGGGACGCCCGCCCGGGGACCAGGAGCCGCGGGGGCTCCCCGCTTCCCTCTCTCCAGCCCGGGGAGAGGCCGCCGGGAAGGCGATGACCGAGGAGGAGGAGGAGAGGCGCCGCGGGACGGATCCACACGTCCCCCCCCCCTCCGCACCGCTATGAACCCTCCGCAGCGTCTCCGCGATCTCGTCCCGAGCAGAGCGGCGGCCGCCGGGTTGGGCTCGCAAGGTGGGCACGGAGCCCACGAAGGAAAGCTGCGCAACTTTTTGCCCTATCTTCACCTGGATGGCGAGGGAAGGTGGTGGTGGTGGGGGGGAAAGAACGGGACCCAGGCCGGGAGGTTTATGCTCCGGCGGCGGTTCCCGTGCGCGCGCTCTCTTTAGACGGACGGAGAGCTTCCCTTTCATTCCCATTTACTGCACACCTGACTTTTGATCAAGGAAAGAAAGAAAGAAAGAAAGAAAGAAAGAAAGAAAGAAAGAAAGAAAGAAAGAAAGAAAGAAAGAAAGAAAGAAAGGAAAGAAAGGGAAAGACGAAAGAAAGAGAAGGAAGAAAGAAAGAAGGAAGGAAGGAAGGAAGAAAGGGAAGGACGAAAGAAAGAGAAGGAAGGAAGGAAGGAAGGAAGGAAGAAAGAAAGAAAGAAAGAAAGAAAGAAAAGGAAGGACGAAAGAAAGAAGGAAGGAAGAAAGAAAGAAAGAAAGAAAGAAAGAAAAGGAAAGACGAAAGAAAAGGACGAAAGAAAGAAGGAAGGAAGGAAGGAAGGAAGGAAGAAAGAAAGAAAGGGGAAGGAAGGAAGGAAGAAAAGGGAAGGAAGGAAGGAAGGAAGAAAGAAAGAAAGAAAGAAAGGAAAGAAAGGGAAAGACGAAAGAAAGAGAAGGAAGAAAGAAAGAAGGAAGGAAGGAAGGAAGAAAGGGAAGGACGAAAGAAAGAGAAGGAAGGAAGGAAGGAAGGAAGAAAGAAAGAAAGAAAGAAAGAAAAGGAAGGACGAAAGAAAGAAGGAAGGAAGAAAGAAAGAAAGAAAGAAAGAAAGAAAGAAAGAAAGAAAGAAAAGGAAAGACGAAAGAAAAGGACGAAAGAAAGAAGGAAGGAAGGAAGGAAGGAAGGAAGGAAGAAAGAAAGAAAGGGGAAGGAAGGAAGGAAGGAAGAAAAGGGAAGGAAGGAAGGAAGAAAGAAAGAAAGAAAGAAAGAAAGAAAGAAAGAAAGTCAAACTTGTTCAGAATTGGAACATGATGCCAATAGGAGATGGAGAGAAGGAGAAGAGGGTGGCCAGTAGCTGAGGCGGAGGTTACAGTGGCGATGATGGGGATGCTGACCAGATGCTGACCAGCACCTTCAGGGAGGCAATAGACACCTGCCCTCAAGAGGCTTGATGGCACCTGATCCAATCAATCCACTCGGGGATCCCAGGACTGTGGATCAGCTGCAGACCACGGAGGGGAATATTCAAGGTCGAGATGACAGTGAAAATGGACTCTTGTTGGCATGCCGCAGTGGTGGGATTCAGCCAGTTCGCACCAGTTCTGCAGAACCGATAGCTAATTTTTTGTTGCCCAGGCCCAGAATGGACTTCCGGAAGCGGCATCTACACATGGACCTGATTGCTCACATTTGAATCCACTACTGGCCAGAACGGCTGTGATCTTCAAATCTGGAGGAAACCCATTAGAGGTTATTTGTTAGGTTTATAACCTGCTTTTTATTTCTGTACAACTCCAGACAGTAGTACATAATGCTCTCACCTTCTACTTGCTCCACCACCATATTCCTGTGAGGCAGGTTGGGCTGACTTACCTTCTCCCCCCCCCCCAGAAACTCAAGCAGCTCTCATTAAAATTCTTTTCTCAGTTTATTTGCACAATCAGGCTTAGATGGATAAATCATTACATAATCTTTTTAATTGGTCAAATGATAATATTTTATTTCTAAGTTCTGAGCGCTGTTTCCTCACAGTGTCAGTTTTCACTTCCATTTTTTTCATTTTAGTTTTTATACACCATAAGGCCTTAAAAGTCACCCATTAAAATGCCTCATTTCTGAAGAGGAGGAATATAACGTGACAGTTGAGCCTCTTTTCATTTTAAAGAGATGGAGTTACAGATGTCTTTTACGTTTCCAAAATAATTAGTCTGAAACATGATTTAGTCCAAACAATAGAAGTTATCCTCAGTTTAATTTAACCCAGCAATGGTTTCCAGAGATCGCCTCTATCTGAAGCAATGTTGGAATTTTTTTGTCAGTTTTCTCCATCCAGATATTCAATCTATTCTAAAAGTTTAGTTGTACCCCCTAGATGAAGACAGGGAATTAGAAGAATAACAACTAAACCATCTAACTAGTTAGATGCTGCCACATGCATTTGAATCATTCTAGATCATTTTTCACCATTCTTGCTTTTTCCGATTCCATCCTTCTGTCCCAAGTTAAATTATGGGAAAAGTTGGAAGCCTCCTTGATTGACCGATGGTTCCTTCATTTATTGCTTTAAGTGACAGAAGCTTCATTACATGAAGCTGGGAACCAGTGAGAGTGAGAGCTAAAACTCTTAACTTCAGCTACCACTTGTAACTACTAACTGGTTACAATCCGCTTAGAACAGTGATGGTGAATCTTTTAGAGACCGAGTGCCCAAACCGCAACCCAAAACCCACTTATTTATTGCAAAGTGCCAGGGCCGCATCAGCATTGTGGTTCCCTCAGGGAGGGTGGGGTGTGTGGCCCACTGGGTGGGCATGGCCAGGGTGGTCATAGCAGAGTGGGTGGGTGTGGCCAGGTAGGCGTGGCCACCTTGATACTCTAACACGGGTAGTCAACCTTGGCTCTTTTATGACTTCTAGACTTCAACTCCCAGAATTCCTGAGCCAGCTGTGCTGGCTCAGGAATTCTGGGAGTTGAAGTCCACAAGTCATAAAAGAGCCAAGGTTGACTACCCCTGCTCTAACATCTCTAGTCGAGTTTGCTAGCCGGCCATTTTGCCTGCTTTGTGCTGGGCGGGGTGGCTCCGGGTGGCAACAGCCTAATGGACCTGCGTGAGCTGCTAGTGGCTGCAGTGTGCATGCCCAAAGAGAGGGCTTTGAATGCCACCTCTGGCACGCGTGCCATAGATTCGCCATCACTGACTTTGAAGTTTCAGTGCCTGCTTTATTTGCGCTTTAGGATTCAAATAGCAATGACCGAAAAGGGACTTTTCTCCTTGCATATCTCTTCTTTCCATTTAATTTCTTGATAGGAGATGAAACCTGAGGGGTTTTGTGAGAATAAGAGGGAAAAAATGGCTGCCAGGAAGGGATTGAGTAGAGTGCTCTCACACTGATTAAAGTTCTTAATAACAACAACAGCAGCAGCAGCAGCAACAAATCACAAAGACCTACAAATAGAAATAGAACAACTGTGGCAAAGGCAAGGCAAGGGTAGTACCAATAGTAATAGGCATCTTGGGTGCAATCCCAAAACAACTGGAGCACCACTTGGACACCATTGGCATTGACACATTCACCATTAGTCAATTGCAAAAGGCGGCCTTACTAGGAACAGCTTCCATCCTGCGGCGATATCTATAATACCATCAAACATCAACATTCCAGGTCCTTGGTAAGGACTCGGTACGTAGACAAAAATGCCAAATCCAGCCCGAACATCTGGCTGACTACGATGATCAACAACAAGAAGTTGGGCTTTCCCAGCTGAAATGCAAGCATGCTCCACCAGGGGGCAGCCTTCCTTCAGGCCCAGAAGATGCGCCCAGAGAGGGAAGGATTGTCCAGCCTTCCATTAGCTGGATGGATGGATGGATGCAATGCATGAGGGAAAATCCTGAGTTCTATTCACCCCTTTTGTCTTCCGAGGCTCTCATCAAATTCGCCTCCGATCCCTTCGAGAAGCAGCTGTTCAGCTTTACAGTCTTCTAATTGCCCCTTTCCTTACTGTCCACTTCTCAAAAGACTATGAATTCAGGATCTCTCTGTGAAGTATCACACTTCCTGCCAGAGACACCTGTTTTCCACAAAGCTAAAACAATGTCGCCTCAGTCACCCTAATTCCAGTGGTGTTCAAACTCTGTTGACTGATTTTTGCTCACAGGCTGATTAATAGCTTGCAAGAAAACGACTTGAGGAGCTAGGTCAGTTGTTTCCATCCTTACGTTTCCGAAAATCTTGTTAGGAATCTTGGCAAAACTGGGCTAGATGGATAAAAGGGTCTCATCTTCTGCATTCCTGTAATTATACTTAAGATATTCAGTGGTGGGATTCAGCCAGTTGGCACCACTTTGGGAGAACCAGTAGCTAATTTTTGGTTGCCCAGGCCCAGAATGGACTTCTGGAAGCGTCATCCACACAGAGAACCGGTTGTTCACATATTTGAATCCCACCACTAAAGATACTGGATGTTTTTCTGAGCTGAGATTTAAGTATACATGAGACGGATCTTAGCCTCTGGGAGAGACGAAATGCCAACATAAGTGACCCATGCTTTGTATGGATAGTTCTCATCCTTTAAAAAAAAACAAACAATGGGGTAGAGGGGTTATATTCATGTTAATTCTTGGATTAATTGTCTTGTGCTTTAGCCTTGGTCTGAGCACTTGGTGCAACTGGTTAGCACAGTGATGGCAAACCTTTTAGAGACCGAGTGCCCAAAAACCACTTCGCCCCTGTCCCGCCCCCACCTCTCCTGCCTGCAGGGCCACCCACCACTTCCATGGCCCGCCACAGCAGATTGCCCAGGCAGCCCAGCAGCTTCATGGCAGCCATGCCTTCTGTCCACGCCCTGCACCACCATCTGTAAGCGATGGGGCACGAGGGTGGAGTCTGTCTCCGCTGCCTGGCTGCCATGTCCTTGGCTGTGCTGCTCTGCGCAGGCTGCACCTGGGGCAACTTTCCTCTGAGGGGGGGGGCTGCTGGTGAGGAGAAGGCCATGGGGAGTGGCAGGGCTGGGGCAACGGCATGCGTGCCCACAGAGAGGGCTCTGAGTGCCACCTCTGGCACCTGTGCCATAGGTTCGCCACCACTGGGTTACCAGAAAACTACTGGAATGGAGAGATAAGTCTGGTCCAGGTAAAATAGCGTGTTTTACGCACCTCAGTACAATTGGATGAGGGAATTACGGTCGCTATTATGATTAGGGAATTATGAGCTTGGAAGCTAAGAAGGGCCCGTGCTAGTTAGCATTTGGATGGGATTTCTCCATGGACAACCACAGCTGTGATTGGGAAGGTGAAAAACAAAGTTCCCAAAGGGGGGAAAAAAACTATATTTCTGCCAAGGAATATAGTGATCAGGTGTTGAGCTTAACTTCCTGATGCAGCCCCAGGAATTAATGGCTGGGAGTCTTTACGCCTGCCTCGGATTGTGTCACTGTGGACTGGGATGGGGCTGTTGATTTCGGCCTGTGAGTCTTTGGCCTTGGCTTTTTTGTTGGATGAAAGATATATGACGATGTTTGGCTGCCGTTTCTCCTCCTCCTCCTCCTCCTCCTCCTCCTCCTCTTCCTCCTCCTCCTCTAGCTTTTCTTTTCTTTCATTCCTTCCTCTCTAACTGAGTGTCCCCATAAAATTCTTTGGTTCCCAGGCATTCTGCTAAACCACAGGCTGGATGGGCTGCACCAAATTTCCAACCTGTGTAATAATGCGTGATCTCATGACCTCCAATGCGTTAAAAAGGGGCCAGAGAGGACATATGGGAACCATTAAAAGCGCTACTTCAGTAGCCCTCCTTGCAAGCTGTGGGACTGTACCGTTCGCTGTATGAACGCGTGTGAAACACGGGTACAGAAGTTGATCTCCGCCTGAGAGGCGACTTCAGCCCAAGATAAACAAGCCATCTTTCTCCCTGACAATAAAACATTTAAGCCTTCATGCATTTCTATTAAATTTTAATTGGCAGGTAAATGCAAATTGACTTGCAAGAGAGAACAAAAACCCTACTGACCTCATAGTAGCAGAGACCATTTGGAAAATAATCCCCAGGGTTTCTGGTACTGTCATTAGGAAATTTCATCATCTTCTAGATTAGAGTTTGAAAACATGAAAAGTTATGTTCTTCTGATAACATTTTTCTCACCTAGTTGTCAATGCCCAGTCAAGTGGGTCACTCTTAAACTGATACAGTCTTTTTTTTTCCCCTTTATGATTCTGAAAAGCCACTTGGCTCTAACAATTGTTATCATTAGCTCACTTGTTACCTGATACCATCCTGGGATAAGGAAAATTTGCTTTCCAGATGAATTTAAAAGGCCTTGAATTCTAAATATATCAGCAGGATATAAGACAAGTTATAGCAAATTCTCAGTGTCAAATAAAGCAAAATGATATGTATTAGCAAAGGATTAGAGCTAGGAATTGGCCACGGTGAAGTCATAAAACCATGAAGGATTTGCCTAACAGTGTTTCTCAATCTTAGCAACATTAAGATATGTGGACTTCAATTCCTAGGAAGTTGTTGACAAATAAACCTGGTCTAACAAATCAATAGGCCTGTGGTTAAATTAACTGTGTGAAGCTGGGAGTCTCCTTTCACTTTCTTAAATAAAACGGGGAAGGGTCTTGTAAGAATTACATGTAGTCCTCACCATTCAAAGCTACGGTTAGCACAAAAATAAAAAAATAACATTGCAAACTTGCATTTATCACTGTCACAGCATCCTGCAGTCTTGTGATCACCGTTCACATTTTTCAGCAGTTACAACTGAGTTACAACAGAACTAATGGAGAACAGCAAAGTAAAATAAGTCATGATTATGTAGGGTTTTTTTTTGCTTAGTGACCTTGGCTTTGCTTAATGAACAAAAGGGAAGTAAGGCTGTGATTTCTGATTAGCAACCGTGGCGCTTAATCAACCATGTTGTCAGTTCCCTTTGGGTTGAAGGAGAACTACCTGTAGAAAAACTTTGGTTCTCCATTTGGGTTTATATGCAAGGAACAGGAATGCAACATATTTTGGAGAACAGATTTCAGAAAGTGATTTTGAGAAACAATTATCTCAGGCAATTGCCACACCATTTTTTCTATTTGTCCTTTAAAAGACTCATCCAAATATATATGACATGGAGCAGATTGGGTAGAAAAGGTTGTTGACTTGAACAAGTATCTTTTTAAGTGCTGTCATTACAATTTTACAGTTTCTCTCCTGGGAAGCATTTGTCCCTGCAGCATTAATTATTTCTTAATTTAACATTCCTTGAAACTGCTGTAATTGGTTTGTTTTATTGCTTTGTTGCTTTGAGCCAGATTGTCAATAACTCACATTATTGGATATTAAAATTATTTTTTACAAGCACTTCTGATAATTGGGGTAAAAGGATGCTGAGGAATTTATGTTGAGGAATTTGAATGTAATAGAAGCAATGCAAACCTATCAGTAAAACCAATAAAGAGGGCAGAAGTTCTGTTTAGAAGTTTCCAGTATTAGATGTACATCTAGGCCAGGGGTAGGCAACCTTGGCTCTTTTATGACTCATGGACTTCAACTCCCAGAATTCCTGAGCCAGCCATGCTGAGGGGAAAGGGAGAGGTTCCCAAGCTGAGCCCTGCTGGCTCAGGAATTCTGGGAGTTGAAATCCACGAGTCATAAAGCGGCCTAGGCCTAGGCCAGAAGTAGGCAACCTTGGCTCTTTTATGACTCGTGGACTTCAACTCCCAGAATTCCTGAGCCAGCCATGCTGAGCGGAAAGGGAGAGGTTTCCGAGCTGAGCTATGCTGGCTCAGGAATTCTGGGAGTTGCAGTCCACGAGTCACAAAAGAGCCAAGGTTGCCTACCCCTGACCTAGGTTGACTATAAATGCTGGAAGAATGATTGCATTGTGAAAAAGAGGGCCAAAATCATTTCTGTTTTCTGCCACAAGCAAGTCCTGACATAAACAATCTCTTTGCCTGCTTTCCAGGAGCAATACTGTGCCCTCCCAAAAAAACCTTCCTTATCAGGGCTCCTGTCACAAAAGTTTATGCAATCAAGGCCCCAAGTGCTGAACAGAGGCAGCAATAAATACTAATGCACGAGAAGCTCCTGTAACCAAACAAGAAACCTTTGAGAAAAAAGCAAGGGTGGGAAAGAGGCGGGCCAAGCCATTAAAAAGAGTTAACATTAATGACTGGACAGTACCTGCAGTGCTACAATTCTGCATTCCACGATATTTCCAAGGACACCCCCTCCTCTCCCCTCCCTCCTGGCTTGCCTATAATTGCAAAACATTTCAGAGGCCCGCATTTCAGAGGTTCTGCTTAAAAAGTACTAATGTGATTTCTGTTTTGTCCATTATGTTTGGAGAGAGCCTTCTCTGAAGTGGGAGAAGGCGAGATGAGCCTCCCCCATTAAGTGCGGCTGATGGGGAGAGTTCCCTTGGGGCGTCTCAATGTCATCGGCCGTAGGGCCTGATTCCAATTCAGGCCACTCCATGATCTCCCCCCCCACACACACACTTCTAGTTTCCACCACTCAAAGTGCATCAAACAGCATCTGAATGTGCTTAATAACCTCAGTAGCTGAATCCCCATCTCCCAGAATGCTTTGCGGCCTGAATTTATCCGTGTGTATTGCAAAGATCTTTTCATTCGTTTGGGGGACAGAACTGTGTTTCTTTCTCCACTTCCATCTCCAGACAGTATTTGAGCTGCAGTTTCCATTTTGTCCCTTTTTTTGAAAGAAAGGGGGGAAAAAAGGAATCGTAATCCATCATTTTACCAGTAAATGTATGTCAGCTATCCTGAAATTTCACACCTAAGATCTTAATTAATTCTCTTTTCTCGCAGAGTCTGCAGAAACTCTTCAACAAAGGAAACTCTTGGGCAGGCAAAGCAGAATCCCAAGGCCCAGCTCTGATATTAGGAAGAATTTGCTGCTACTTCATGACGTGGCATGTTGGCCCTCCCAGAAGGCCTTCAGACTGAGGCTGGCTAGCCATCTTAATAATAATAATAATAATAACAACAACAACAACAACAACAACAACAACAACAACAACAATTATTATATAGTTGGAAGGGACCTTGGAGGTCTTCTAGTCCAACCCCCTGCTCAGGCAGGAAACCCTATACCATTTCAGACAAATGGCTGTCCAGTCTCTTCTTAAAAACTTCTAGTGATGGAGCATTCACGGCTTCTGGAGGCAGGTTGTTCCACTGATTAATTGTTCTAACTGTCAGGGAAGGCTTTAGCAAACCCTGCACCATGGCAGGGGGTCCTTTCTCAACTGTGGCAACTCTGAGATGGGTGGACTTCACTTCCCAGAATTCCCCAGCCAGGGCTGAAGTCCGCTCATCTCAGAGTTGCTGAGGTTGGGACACACTGCTCTAGATGAGCTCCATGCCCCCTCCCCACTCTGTGATTTTATGAACACACGTAAAATTTAAGCTCAGATGAAAAATAAAGTGGAACCCCTGCATTCTGTTCAGAGAAGATGAGTGCTGGCTAGGGAATTCTGGGATTCCCACATATCTTGCTGAACTTGAGAAACACTGATGGACTCGGATGCAAACTTTCTCCTACAATGAGATAAAATAACTACACTCCTTGCTATCCTATTTGGCATTTGCCATTGTAGATCAGTGTTTCTCAACCTTGACAATTTTAAGGCATGTGGACTTCAACTCCCAGAATTCCACAGCCAGCATTGCTGGCTGTGGAATTCTGGGAGTTGAAGTCCACATGCCTTAAAATTGTCAAGGTTGAGAAACACTGTTGTAGATGCATCTCTCTCTGGCTGTATTGGATCCTTCTCAGCCTGAGATTTTCTCATAATGCTCAGTCTAAATATAAACGTAATCCCCTGATGAGTGCTGAATTTTCAAGTGACAGATATGCTTAAATACACCAAAAGCCCTTTATTCACATGGGAGGAAGCGGAATATCTGTAAATCCAAATGGCAGTTTTACACGTGCCTACTTTAGCCATTTTAAACGTGCAGTATACTTATTTTGCCTTTTATATTAAAACTTTGCTAAAACACGGTTCGTTACATTCAGGGCTTACGGTTCATTCCTATTTGATGACTAATTCAATAAACTAACAGGCTTATCATGTCCCCTGATGTAATATGCACAGGATTGCAGAAATACTTCCCCCTTCCAGAATGAGAGAGATTTTATTTCCCTCATTGAAAACAGAAGTAGCCGTAAGTAGAGCAAGGGAGACAAGCACCTTGAAATTTCCACTAGACTGTTTATATAGACACACAAAAGTATGGAGAGATAGGAGCAAAATGTCTGACTGTGCAGTGAGCTCCTTCATGCTGAGTTCAGCTCTTCATGACATGAAGGTTTTTTTGGCTATAATAAGGAAGAGGGTTGGGTTGGCATGGCCTTTTCCTGACTCTCCCCCCCCCCCGCCCGCCCAAATGTAATCTTGTTCCCTGGGAATTCCTGGTCTTCTATCCAAAGAACCTATTAATTTCACAGGATTAAAAAATGGTAATTATAATATACTGCAACAACTTTTGGTCTCCACACTATAAAAAAGATGCTGAGACTCTAGAAAAAGTGCAGAGAAGAGCAACAAAGACGATTAGGGGACTGGAGGCTAAAACACATGAAAAATGGTTGCAGGAACTGGGCATGGCTAGTCTAGTGAAGAGAAGGACCAGGGTTGACATGATTAGCAGTGTTCCAATATTTGAGGAGGCCTCACAAAGGGGGGGGTGTCAACCTATTTTCCAAAGCACTTGAAGGCCAGACAAGGAATAATGGATGGAAACTCATCAAGGAGAGATTCAATCTAGAAATAAGGGGAAATATTCTGACAGTGAGAACAAGCAACCAATGGAACAGATTGCCTTCAGATGTTGTGGGAACTTCATCACTGGAAGCTTTCAAGAAGAGATTGGACTGCCATCTGTCAGAAATGGTGTAGAGTCTCCTGCTTGGGTGGGGGATGGACTAGATAACCCACAAGGTCCCTTACAACTCCGTTATTCTAATTCTAATCCAATATTACATAAGATTTGACTTAGTTTATGCTTTCCTGATTTAAATTTTTTAAAGGATGGTTTATGTTTCAGCGATGCTATTGTTAGCAATTGTGCTATTGCTCCTACAACCGATCTATCTCTTGTGCACATTTTAATTTGAATCTTTCTGTGACGTCATCCTCTTTTCTCTTAGACCGAGACATGAAAATAGTGGACAAAGCAACTAAAAATGCATCCGACTGGCTTGATTAATTCTCCATTACACAAGCTATCATTTCTGATCCTTACCCTGAGCTTAATTTAGCTTGATTAATCTGTTAAAGAGGAGCTGGAAAATGATGATCAGTAATAAACTGTTTCAGTTGCAAATTGGCTAGACTCGGCTTGAAAATATCAGCTTGTGTTTCTTCTGAACTGTCTGAAAATTAGCGTAATTTTTGACAATTTAATATCACATTCACACACAAGCACAGAGACAAGATTATCATCTGAGAGCACAATTAATTCCTTGCCCTGCACCTTACATTTCCCATCGCACACATGGATAATATTTAAAGCCGCTCCAGAGGTGCCACATGCTGTGAGCCGAGCAGCAAAGAAATGCCCGGCTAATGAGTAAGAGCTGCCATGTTGTGGGCCCATTCATTTGGGAACTGGCCCCATAGAAGCGGCTGGAATGAAAACTAAGTAAACACGAATCCACCTCAGCTCTAAATGTTCAGTCTCAGCATCAGCCTTCTACCACCTGAGGCAATGAGAGTGAGTGGAAATTGCAGCAGTAACTGGGCCAATTTCAGAGCAGAGTTTGAAGATTTCTCCCTAGCCACAGGCTTAGATGACAAACCCGCAGCCGTGCAGGCAGCCCCACTGAGAAGGCGGATGGGCAGCCAATGCCTCCATGTTTACAAGCATAATTTAACCCTTACAGAGGAGCAAAAGAGTGATACTAAAGCCATCCTAGATGCCTTAGAAGTCTTTTTCAGACCCTCTAAAAAAGATGGCTTTTACACAGTGAGGCCTTGTATTGTATTTACTGACTCCACATGAATCATGGTGCACGTTAATTGTTAATGCAAGTTCATGCAAATCAGCTGCTCAAGGGTGGGTCAAGAGCTACTGTGGTCCTCTGTCTCCCCCAAGAAAAACTCCTCAAGGTAGATCCAGGGATTCCTTTTCTCACTCTTTCATATCCAGATATTTTGGCTCTTTCGCAACAAACTAAATAAAGGGTGCAAATTTATTGATGGTTGAGTGACTGTAAGAAGCAAAGTATTGTGATTGCATACAGGAGTCATTTCCCATGAAATCTAATTAAAGGCATCTATTCGCTACAGAGAATTCACATTACACACTCACATCCACTTGCATTACCCCAGACTGTGGAGATAATGGCTCAAATACTCCAAGGAGCATTTAGCATCCCCCCCCCTCCAGTCTTCTAACAGTATTCTCTCCCTAGCAATGTGATCATTCCTAGTATTAGTTTATGGTCACCAAGGCCCTTTACCTTCTGCTTGGCAGGCAAAGAAAGGATTTTCTTTAAACCAGACCGGTGGTCTTGACAAATGCACAGAAGAAGGTTCTGTTTGTTGATGGATCAATAAATGTTACTTGCTCATCCAGGCCAAAGACAGAACAGTGCAATATTGAATTCTTCCCTCAGAGTTCAAAAGTTGTATTTTACTCAACCTGAATTTAAATCCTAAACTATTAAGAGGAAGTAGAAGATTCCAATCTATAGTCCATTTGAATCACATTAGATTACTCTAGATTGAAAGTTTTTCCTACTCTATAATGAAGCTATGTTGTGCACATGCTTAATTTAACTTTGAAGTTCGAATATTGCCCATACAATCATCTTTGCTAAAGGTTTCATTTTGTGAAGGAAACAGGTAGATTCTATTATAAATATAGTATCTATTACTTTAGTGAGACTGCATATTTTTAAGGTTGATATTGTTTCAATTTTTTAAAATTCCCTTTCTTCTAAAAATAAATTAACCAGGCTGCACTAGAGAAAATTAGAATAAATTTACAGCACACTAGGAGATCATAGTTTTCTACGCAGAAAATCTGCTTATATTCTTTTCATATTCCATTGGAAGGAAGTAAAAGAAAAGACCTCAGTGTCACAATATGAAAAGCTCTTCTCAGATACACTGAAGAAGATCAGTATTTCTTAATGTGTGGTCTGAAGACTCGTGGGGGGGGGTCCCTCAAGACCCAGAGCAGTCTGTGAAATCAAAATTATTTGTCAGATATTAAACATTTAAAATAATTTTTAAATTAAACATTTTTTTTTAAAAAAGAGGAAGTAGAAGCACTTCTCTGCCTCCAAGGTAGCATCTGATTGGTGCAAGGGTCTGCCACTCGCTCCTTCAGAAATTATCCCTTTGTGGTGTTGTGCAGCAGGCTGGAACTCACAACCTAGCAGCTCATCTGAGGTTCCTCCTGCCTCTGTGGAGGTTAGGCAAGGAAATTGACCATAGACTGGCCCTTGGCCATTGAATGTTATTGTGCTAAAAAAAAAAAAAATCAACCGTTACTAAACATTGCAGTTGTGGTCTCCAAAGCTCACGGCCAGTGAAGATTCCCCTCTTATGAATGACCGTCTGTTGAATCCCTAAGATCAACTGCCAATGAGTTAGCGTCTTGCAGGGCAGCTTTTGAGCAACTCGCTTCTCCAGATGTATTGGGACTTCTGCAGCTTTGGCCAAGCTGGCTAGGAACTCTGCAGGCTTTCTTCCAAAACCTCTGAAATGCGCCAAGTTGAGGAAGGCTGTTTACTTTCCCACTCCTCCTGGCTTGATTAAAGCATCTCTGCACCAATCTTCACCTTAAGCTTAGTCAGCCTTTTCTTCTAGGCCAGGGGTAGGCAACCTTGGCTCTTTTATGACTCGTGGACTTCAACTCCCAGAATTCCTGAGCCGGCATGGCTCAGCTTGGAAACCTCTCCCTTTCCCTTCAGCATGGCTGGCTGAGGAATTCTGGGAGTTGAAGTCCACGAGTCATAAAAGAGCCAAGGTTGCCTACCCCTGTTCTAGGCAGAGCATCTTGGAGTATGACAAGCTGGTGTTTTTATTTTTTATTTTTCCCTGCATCGTTTAAAAGCAACAGACTCTTTTTGATGTTCGTGCTGCAGAAATCGTTTTTCCTGATCGTTGTTATTATTGTTGCATTTTAACACTTGACCTCAGCTGGCTGGCGGCATATTTACTTGGGCAGACTCTTAACTAGTGCCTTAAAAAAAGTCTCTGGTGGTTGGAAAATCCTTTCTTTAGCAGAGATCCGAAGCACTTGGCCTGCCCACAAGAGGGTACATGACGAGATGTCAAAGAGCATCTGGGTCACCCTTTCAATTACGCCCCTCTGCTTCAACTGCCAGACATCTGAGCATTTCCATCTTGAAGGAACACGGGATGGCACCCTGTTGGGAAAACTCACATCATTAGCGGGAATAAATGAGTATGGCGGTCCCACTCCCTGCCTTCAAAATAGTTACATCATACCAATCATTACACAGAAATTAAGCATTTCTAAGTGTGGCTTCAGAGAGTGAGCTGAAGTCAGTTCAATTATTGCTGAAATGCTGTAATGCGGAGGTTCGAACAAAAAGATATCAAATGTTTGATGGACAGCAAAGAAACCTGGAGTCCAAAACCTATAAAATTGTACACATCTAGTGCTTATACAACTGGTGTAAATAGGCCGAAATCTGTTGCTAGTTGCTTCAGTGCTCCCCAGTTTTTTTTCTTATTTAAGTGGCAAATCCAGGGACTTGGAAGAAAGAATTGAAGACACAAGAAAATAATGGTGCTTCTTAGCTCTTCTAAATAAAGAAAGGCTACCCATCTTCCAAAACTGTACAGATGGTTCTTTGCTGGTTAAGATACCGTTCCGTGCTGAATGACTATCACTGTAATTTAGATTACAACCTGTAATACAATCTTTGTTTATGGTGGGAGCTCAGCTGGGTAGGCTCAGTCATCAGGATACCAAGATAAGGATGGATTGGAATGGTGGTCCAAAACTGGCACCTGGGTTAGTTTGATTGCCTTGAACCTGAACGTTCTTGGTCCAGGCCCAACAACCTCTAAACCTCTCTGCTGCCCTGGCTTGCAGCTCATTAAATGTTATAAGTAGTCATTTGTAAACCACACATAGCTCAGACTGACAATGTGTGTCTGTCAGTAGAACTCTTTGGGACTCCTTGCTTAGAGACTAAGAGGTGGCTTGGTCACCTATTGTTCCAGGTGGAGCCTTCACAATCTGAAGATTTGTTCTTGACTGTGGTGGGATGTATAAGAATAATAAATAAATAAATAAATATCAAAGGTGGAGAATCTATAGTCATTATGATAGTGGCAAAAACGATACAGTCATTATGGACAGAGCAGCAATTTAGCAACCCCTAATTCAATGCACTGGGATTCAATGGTAGATCTCTCTCTCTCTCTCTCTCTCTCTCTCTCTCTCTCTCTCTTTCTCTCTCTATCTCTATCCATAAAAAGGGATATGTCAATCCTTAGACAGGGAGCTATATATCTATAATCTATATATCTATAATCTATATCATATATATCTATATATAAAAAGGGATATGTCAATCCTTAGACAGAGAGCTATATATCTATAATCTATATATCTATAATCTATATCTATATCACCTATATCTATATATAAAAAGGGATATGTCAATCCTTAGACAGAGAGCTATATATCTATAATCTATATATCTATAATCTATATCTATATCACCTATATCTATATATAAAAAGGGATATGTCAATCCTTAGACAGAGAGCTATATATCTATAATCTATATATCTATAAGCTATATCTATATCATCTATATCTATATATAAAAAGGGATATGTCAATCCTTAGACAGAGAGCTATATATCTATAATCTATATATCTATAATCTATATCATATATATCTATATATAAAAAGGGATATGTCAATCCTTAGACAGAGAGCTATATATCTATAATCTATATATCTATAATCTATATCTATATCACCTATATCTATATATAAAAAGGGATATGTCAATCCTTAGACAGAGAGCTATATATCTATAATCTATATATCTATAAGCTATATCTATATCATCTATATCTATATATAAAAAGGGATATGTCAATCCTTAGACAGAGAGCTATATATCTATAATCTATATATCTATAATCTATATCTATATCATCTATATCTATATATAAAAAGGGATATGTCAATCCTTAGACAGAGAGCTATATATCTATAATCTATATATCTATAATCTATATCTATATCATCTATATCTATATATAAAAAGGGATATGTCAATCCTTAGACAGAGAGCTATATATCTATATCTATTTAGCATTACACTGATGATATAACGATATAACGTCTGCAAGAAAATAATTAAGCTCAGAGAACATCAAGGACCACTTCATCTCTATTTCTATATATCTATATAGGGATTTGTTTCTCATAGAACGCCCAGAATGGAGTTCCGGCACCTTTTTGGGATGGAACCTTGTAGGGTAGGCAAGGAGGGTTGTATGATGTGTGTGAGTTCTGGCACCTTTTTTTTTTAAGAAAAAAAGCACTGTATCTATACATCTATACATCTATATCTATATCATATCTGTCTATCTGTCTATCTATCTATCTATCTATCTATCTATCTATCTATCTATCTATCTATCTATCTATCTATCTATCTATCATCTATTAAAAGAGATATGTCAATCTTTCATCCAGTCAACCACATGAAGCCCTCTCCCACCTGGTGTCTGGATCCCTGAATTGGGCACTTTGTAGGGCTTGATGAATTCTGAGGAGCCTCCCAGCCCATCCATTTTACACCCTGAGCCATAATATATCAGTCAAGTGGGGAAGGCCTGTAGGTGTAAGGTGGAGGTTGGTCAATTTGCATGCTCGTTTCTGCTTTGGGGCAAGTCAACCAGTTTGCATCTGCACAGAAGGCCCTCTTGTCCAAAAATGGTGACCACAGTTCCATTTGACTCAATGTCAGCCTTACAGGGAATTTTACTACATAGTCTTCCAATGTTCTGGAGATAAAAAATATAAATGATGTTCAGACACAGTAACCCAAAACTTAAAACTGAAGAGGACTTTTCTCCATTAGCTCTTTCACCATTGCTTCAAACTCACAACTGGTGACAATGCAACAGAAACAAAGTTCTTGACTGAAGTCTCGTCAAGATTTCAGAAGTGGTTTGCCATTGTCTCCTTCTGAGGGCTGGCAGAGAGTGACTGGCTCAAGGTGACCCAGCTGCCTTTGTACCTATGGTGGGACTACAACTCACCATAGTTTCTAGCCTGATGCCTTAACCACTTACAATAGTAGCATTTGTCAAAAGTTCATCCCATCAGCCATAAAGTTTGCTACCTAGCATGGTGGTATACTAGCAGCATGGTCTTGGTTGCTGAGGAAGGTTAAATGGCTTGAGGACAGACTGGATGTGGCAACAGAAATGAGATTGGGCTGTGGGGGAACAGGGCCTCTGTGTTTCATTGCGACCCAACCCCACACCAGTACTTGACAAACGCTCAATCTTCACATCTATGAGGAACTTTGGTACTCCTGCTGCAGATGTGATTTAACCACCACAGCCCCCTTTTTCAGTCTAACACCTTTTCTCTCACTCTCAGATTTTAATCATCTTCCATGGTGACGAGTACCTGGAAACTCAGTTTTGGAATAATCATGTGAACTCCAGGTTGCTTTCCAGTGGATTTCAGGTGTTCTTCCACAATGGCATGCACCTTCTGCAGCTTCCTTCTGTTGGGTTTTGAAGCCTTCTGGAAGTAAAGATACCATATCTGGAAATGTTGCACAGCTGGAATCTGATCCAGAAAAGATTCTTGCTACCTCAACTGAAGAGGTGGCGTGAGCACCTCACTGGGAGAGTTTGCTACTATTTCTGTTCCTTTTGCTGCTAAAGGTTTCCTTGGCTGTAGACATTTCAGACCAAGAAGGTGTTGTTCCAGCATGCCCAGAGGTGGCTTGGAGAAAAGACTATAGCTGGAGGTGTTCAATAAATGCCCTGTTAACTATCTGACAACATTTGTTGCTGTGGAAGCTTGAGAATACTACTGTACATTCAGGGTTTGATATTTCTCTCCCGACTGCACCAATTATCACTCTCTCTGCAAGTGAAATCTTTTCATGTTGTACATGAAGGAGCATAAGGCACCTTCCCCTGCAGCCAGAATTTTCTTAGAAAAGGCTGACCCCACTTAAAGCAATTAAGACACACATGCGCTCACATACAATCCTCTCCATCTTCACATCCCATTAATAATAAGATAATGAGTTGAGAGCTGCAGGGTATAAAATGTCAGCAGTTGTTCACGGAAAAACCCCAGAAGGACAGGATGGCGTTTCTCTCCTGCTGCATCTTAACTTTCCACCCTTCACAATTGGAGCATAATTCATTTTCCATGGTTCATCCAGCCTGTGACTTTTCTGGCAAGGTTTCAAGTAGATATCAACTGCAATTTGCTTTCATAAAACTATTCAAATGTTTTAAAACAATACTGAAGCTTGTTTCAGGCACACAACTGCAGTAATCAGGTGGCAGTAGCAAACATCACTCAGAAATTACTGGAATCAATTTAGTTCTTCACAATACACAAATTCTACCCACAGAGATTGCTAAGTCAAAATGTATTTGATCATGGCTTATTGAATAAGCCACAGGGGCACTGTGTTGGATGTATTCAATCATGGCTTATTGAATAAACCATCGTGTATAAACACCAAAGCTTGGATTAACAAAATGTTAGGCCAGAACTAAAGAAGTCACACTAGGACTTAGGACAGTGCAAGAATCCAGACAGATCAACACTCTTACATACGTGGGAGATGTTTCTGTATTCAGACTGATGCATGAAACCTCACCCAGATGGTTAATCTTGGTACACATTCATTGCTTCAGAAGGCCACCATCACAACTCAGCTCAGAAGCAATATGAACATTTGCAACATTTGTTAACAGCAAGGCTTGGACTAAATGACTCCTTAGGGGAAGCACTTCCTTTGTAGCACCATTGTTTCCCATTGGTTTCTCAGGCTATCATCTAGGGAGATATGGTGGTCCTGGCCAAAGCTTTTCAGCTGCCATCCTCCTTCCTTTTTTTAATGTGTGGAAGTCAGCTGGGAGCATTGTAAAACCCTAGTAAGACCACACCTGGAATACTGCAGCCAATTTTGGTCATCACATCACAAAAAAGATGTTGAGAGTTTGGAAAAAATTCAGAGAAGAGCAACTAAGATGATCAAAGGCCTGGAGACTAAAACATACGAAGAACGGCTGCGGGACTTGGGTTTGGCGAGTCTAAAGAAAAGACAAAATAGGGGAGACATGATAGCAGTGTTCCAGTATCTGAGGGGCTGCCACAAGGCAGAGGGGGCCAGGTTGTTCACCAGAGCACCAGAGGGAAGGACGAGAAACAATGGTTGGAAACTGATCAAAGAGAGAAGCAACCTGGAATTAAGGAGAAACTTCCTGACAGTGAGGACAATCAACCAGTGGAACAGCTTGCCTCCAGAAATTGTGGGCACTCCATCACTGGAGGTTTTTAAGAAGAGGCTAGACAATCTGAGATGGTGTAGTTTCTCCTGCTTGAGCAGGGGGCTGGACTGGAAGACCTCCAAGGTCCCTTCCAGCTGTATTTTATTCTAAAGGCATTTGACGTTAATCTTGTCAAGGTCATTGCATTTACTGTTAGAGAAACAAAGCACATCAGTAGCCAAGACTAGCTTTGATGCCCATTGGTTTTCTGGAAGAGGGGGCAAGAAATGAAGATGAGATTTTCTTCAGTTATTCATGTTATTAGGTTATTTTATGAAGAGTGATGATGAATCGCCTGAATCTTTCACGAGGTTTTCCCCAGTGGCTGCTGTGAATGCACCACAGAGTTATTTTAAGGTTCTGAAACAATTCCACAAGGGCCACTGCTGTACGTACAGCCGTGGCCAATTCAAAAGGGAGAAATGGGGGTGGGGGTGGTGGGAAACTGTTTGAGAAGCAAAGTCACCAGAGCTTCCATTGCCCATCCAGTATTTATTTTCTATCTCTCTATTATTATTTTGTTTCAGTGCTGCAATTAAAGCAGAAATGTTTACATATTCTGGATTACAACCCTCATAAGCCTTTGCTGAGCATAGCCCATGATAGGCAACCTTGGCTCTTTTATGGCTCATGGACTTCAACTCCCAGAATTCCTGAGCCAGTATGGCTCAGTTTGGAAACCTCTCCCTTTCCCCTCAGCGTGGCTGGCTCAGGAATTCTGGGAGTTGAAGTCCACAAGTCATGAAGGGGCCGTAGTTCCCCCATGCTGGCTCAGGAATTCTGGGAGTTGAAGTCCACGAGTCATAAAGGAGCCAAGGTTTCCTATCCTTGGCAGAGCCAATAGGAGAGAGCTATGCGGTAGCACATATGGGATCACAAATTCCTCCTTCCTGAATTATGCAAGATCAGAAGAAGCAAATACAGTACTAGAAGGTGGAATATAGTACATTTTGTTGGTGCAGTTGGGGTGCAATTTTCTATCTAGCTAGATAGAAGAATGGGCCACCGAATCCAGTGAAATTTACTTCTGAGCAGGTATGCTTTGGATTGTACACTGATGGACAAATTGAGCATAGCATCTTACTTTGTCAAAAATTGCACAGCTGACTTCTTTGTTCTGAAGAGGTTCACTCTATAAAAAGGGATACTAAAAATGAAACAAAACATAAATAAAAAGAAATACTATAGCAACTCTTTCCCAGCAAGTGACTCTGCAGGCATCTTTTGACATGCTTCCAAAAATGGTAAACCAGACAAAGTTTAATTGTAAACCCCACGTATGCAGAGAACAAAAATCCACCCTAGCTGAATGTCCAGAAAGATTTAATTCCCCGTTAGATAAATGCTTATTAAGATAAATGCTTACTTTATAAAACAAAGGAAAGTTAAGATCCAGCAAAAGGAAAATGAAAATAGTTTCTTTGAATAAATACAGGTAAAACATATGAAAAGTTAGCCCAATTAGTTTGATATATTAGTCCCAAATGTAATGAAAGCAATGCAATCTATAAATATTGGGCTAATGTTTCAAACACCATTGGACACGATCCAGCTCAGGTTAAATCTTTTAAGTTTCATATAATATGCTTGAGTAAAAATTATTGTATACACTTTTCAGTCAAAATGTACATTTGAATAAATAGTATGAGGATCGATAGGATGTAACTATATAATTTTAAGCAATTCTTAGTTTATGCTCACTAGCACTTTATATGAAAAAAGAAGCTCTGTATTTGATACTCCCAATTCAATTTCATCCAAGTGGCTCTGCCTCGCTTCAACTAGGGCAGGGGTAGGCAACCTTGGCTCTTTTATGACTCGTGGACTTCAAATCCCAGAATTCCTGAGCCAGCCATGCAGGCTCAGGAATTCTGGGAGTTGAAGTCCACGAGTCATAAAGGGACCATAGTTCCCCTATGCTGGCTCAGGAATTCTGGGAGTTGAAATCCAGGAGTCATGAAGGGGCCAAGGTTTTCCCCATGCTGGCTCAGGAATTCTGGGAGTTGAAGTCCACGAGTCATAAAGGGGCCATAGTTCCCCCATGCTGGCTCAGGAATTCTGGGAATTGAAGTCCATATAGTGGATGCTTCGGGGTGCGCACAAGCAGGATCCAGGCCTCTTTCTGGACTTTGTTCCTCTGTAACTTACCTCTGGAGGTGTGCTGCTGTTCCCACCTCTAGGCAGCCTTTGTCCTGGATAGACATGTCCCCAATATCCTTCTACAATCATTCTCCATAGCGGCCATCACCATCTCTTATGGGTAATGAAATCCAAAGATAGTAACACACTGGATTTAAACATAGGCTCACTGATTGCCCCGGGGGCAAATAGCACAGGCAGCATAAAAGCACTCTTGCTCTGCCAGTGAAGGTAAGCATTGATTCATTCAGCCAATGAGCTCAGCAGCTTTGCTGAGAGACCTCATGGGGTTCATGTTTTGGCAAAACCACCTAACATGGTCAAAGCCCTTGCTGTTGCAGAGGAGGGGAACTAAAGAAAAGGGTGGTATAGGAGCCTAGGTTGATATTAAAACTATAATACTAGATTTAAATATATCCTCTTATATCATGGTTGGGGAATAAACCATGATATGAAATGATAAAATAGAAATATCAATCAAGAAGTCACTTGAAGCTGAATGAAAAGACGCAATTATCACAGAAGAACTTGCTGTTAAACCTGGTGTGAAGAAAAAAAGGTAAAAAAGACCTATCATGTTACTTATAATTAAAACATGACTTTCTTTAGAGTGTTTTTAGGGTTTTCACAAGATTTAAAGTAGCTTAGTCTTTGGAGATATACATTAACTATCAGTGGGTGGAAAATATATAGTCAAAGCAGGCAGGTTTGTGAATCTAGAGAAAATGTGAAAAGTAAGCCATGGTTAAAGTAAACTCAGCTACTGGTAGGAGACACTTTCATAAAAACTTGCTTAGGAACAAACACTAATTATGGGGCCAAATCACAGGGCTCCTAGGAATACAGAGTGAGAAAGTTGAAATCACATTTTTTTCAGAGCAATCAGTAAATTTCCACATGACCCAATAAGTTGTGTTAATTCTTTCCCAAGATATGGAACATAAAGAAGTTTCCTCCAGATTCGATACTGTGTAAAAGTTCCTTTCTTCCCCAAGGCTGGAGTTCGGATTTTACTAAAATGAACATGACATTGTAACTATTGATTTTAATATATTACTGGAGTAATATATTTTAATATATTACAAGAGTAATATATTTTAATATATTTTAAATATATTTTAATATATTACTGGAGTAATATATAATAATAATAATAAAGTTGGAAGGGACCTTGGAGGTCATCTAGTCCAACCCTCTGCTCAGGCAGGAAGCCCTATAGCATTTCAGACAAATGGCTGTCCAGTCTCTTCTTAAAAACTTCCAGTGTTGGAGCATTCACCGCTTCTGGAGGCAGGTTGTTCCACTGGTTAATTGTTCTAACTGTCAGGAAGTTTCTCCTTAGTTCTAGATTGCTTCTCTCCTTGATTAGTTTCCATCCGTTGCTTCTTGTCCTGCCCTCAGATGCTTTGGAGAATAGCTTGACTCCCTCTTCTTTATGGCAGCCCCTGAGATATTGGAAGACTGCTATCATGTCCCCCCTCATCCTTCTCTTCGTTAAACTAGACATACCCAATTCCAGCATCCGTTCCTTATATGTTTTAGCCTCCAGTCCCCTAATCATCTTTGTTGCTCTTCTCTGTACTCTTTCTAGAGTCTCAGCATCTTTTTTACATCGTGGTGAGCAAAACTGGATGCCGTATTCCAAGTGTGGCCTGGAGTAATATATTTTAATATATTACTGGAGAAGGGCTGAAATGGCTTAGGGAGGCCATGTTCCAGTTCCTCAGTGGTGCCAGCTGGCTCCCAACTGCGGCTTCTTCCTAGTTGACAGGTTGAAGATCCTTTGTCTTGTTTTGTAGGATTTGGTTTACCTTCCCTCTTCGGCTCCTGCTCTGGATCAGATTCCCACCCGGAGGGCAGAGCTGTTGTTCTGCCCACACAGGCTAAAGCAAAGCAAAACTTTATAACCAGTTTTTAGTGTCTGATGCTTTGATGCCATTTAAAAGGGAGAAATTAGACTTGCTGAGTTAAGGCATAAGCATCTCATTAAACACGCCTCTTAATAGAGGTCAGCCAATTCACCAAAAGAAGCAATTTTCAGCAAATCAGTTTTAGAACAATTTGATCTAAAGGTTCAAAAAGAGCTGGGAATGAGACTTGGGGGGGGGGGATTCTCCACAAACAAGGTGTGATGCTACCAATTAAGCTCATGTTCTTCAATCAGAAGGCATCAGTTAATGTCACCCATGTTACCTTTTTGCATTTTAATGCATGCTAATTCATTTGGGTGAATCAATAGTTGGAATTAAGATTGCTGGGAGAAATATCAAAAACCTAAGATAGGCAGAGGATACCACTCTAATGGCAGAAAGTGAAGAGGAACTTGAAACACAACATTAAGAAAATCAAGATCATGGCATCTGGCCCTCTCAATTCCTGGCAAATAGATGGGGAAGAAATGGAGGTTGTGGCGGATTTTATCTTCCTGGGCTCCAAGATCACCTCAGATGGAGACTGCAGCCAAGAAATTAAAAGACGCTTGCTCCTGGGGAGGAAAGCTATGGACTCCGGCATGGGTACTGCGGAGAAAGACGTTCTTTCTCTCACAAAGTGTTAGATCTCAAGATCCTCCATTGAAGGAGACATGGAAATGAGGGAAGCGATTAACATTGCCATGCAGCGTATTCACTTCCAGCAGCGGCCAGTCAGGACAGTTAAAAGAACAACAGCAACGGGACAGATTCATGGGCAATTAGCCCATCAGTGGCTATTATTATAGATGGTGGTCGTGACTACTTTTTGAATCCTAGACAACAGGCCTTCAATCTTGGTTTATGGGAAGTGCTTGGTTTATGGGAAATTGGTTCTCATGCCCTAGACCAGAGATAGGCAACCTTGGCTCTTTTATGACTCATGGACTTCAACTCCCAGAATTCCTGAGCCAGCATGGAATCCACGAGTCATAAAAGAGCCGAGGTTGCCTACCCCTGCCCTAGACCAATCCAGAGCATGATGACCAATCCTCTTTATTGAAGGTTACTGATTCTAATCCAATGTGCTGCTCCAGGATGGGTTAATAGATGTTTTTCAACTTCTCCCCCTTTCTCCACGCACACACACACACACACACACACACACACACACACACACACACACACAGAGAGAGAGAGAGAGAGAGAGAGAGAGAGAGAGAGAGAGAGAGAGAATGGGAGGGAGAGAATGGGAGGGAGAGGAATGCTTTCTTGCAGTTTTCTTAATTTCCTTCAGTTGCAAAGACATTTTTCTTGTAATTTTATATCCATAAAAGGAATGTGGCATGTCTGTTCAGTGTCTATATTAGATTACACTGGATATAGAAAAAGGTGTAATGTTTTCGAAGAACATTAGAAAAAGCAGATTTTTATTAATTGCAAATGCTTTTTTTTTTCCCTTGGAAAATTACACTTTTATTATTTCTCCTTCTTAGACTTTAGACATGAATTTGACTTCCTGGAAGAATCTCACAGTTCATGCAACTCAAGTGAATTTAACAGAGAAAGGTTTGAGATTTCCTTTTGAAGAAGGTCCACAGTACCCGTATAACAATATAATAACATTTTAATAAAGGAATGGTTGAGGGGCTATTTTATCTAGCTTTTGCGTTCGATTATTATTTTATTATTTTAAATACAATTATTAATTCAGGCCACCAGACGTTTCATTGTGACCCATGCCTTTCTTGTGTATTCAGGTTAAAATTTCCCTGGGTTGTATTTGCTGGTTTGGTAATCTCAGGATGTGAGTCTAGCAATCAAAGCTGGACCTACTTTTGATACCAAGCCAAAAATCAAAGCAGGGTTTGTGGAGTTTCTTCAATGGCCCCTCATCCTCCTCCCTTAGCAGTTCATTGCTTTCTTTCTAGATTTACCTCCCCCCCCCAAACCCATATCAATTTGAACATTTCAGCCTTTTTGACCATTCACCTTTTCTTTGGGGGAGAGAAAAAAAATCTATCCAATTTAATTTGGATGCCAGAATAGATTTAGACCGGATCTCCCAAATAGAACCAATTTGCTAAATTTCAACCGATAAAAGTCATGAACAGAATGTGTCCAAATTGTGCGAAACAATTTAGGCGTGTTTGAATGCTCCTTTGATTTCTGGGATTGGGCGTCACAGGCCCATGGGGGACGGCTCCCATTGCAGATGGTGCCGTAACAGCAGTGGCTCTTGGTGCAAATAAAGCCGGCACAAAAAGATGAGAAATTCTAGCTCTGATTATGTGAAGTCATGTGAATTGGACCTCCTGATTGGGATATCTACAGAAGTCAAAAATAATGAACTTCCTTCTTTCTCGGTTTTATTAGGATTTCGTTGCTTCCTGCAATACATTGATTTATAGCTGAAGGCAAAGGTCCTTAATATTGACTGTAAATATGAGTGAAATTAAAAGAAAAATAGATGGAAATAGATAGAAAAATAGGCAGAAATCTAATTATAATGCTTCATTGTCCTACATCGATGGAAAATTCTCCGTAGCCATCCTAAGTTGACATACTCTGTTCAAGGGATCGGGAGAAAAATATGAAAGCAAGCTAAACTAGGAATACAGAATTAGAACTTATAAATATTGAATATAAAGAGCCTATTCATTTATATGCTCTTATAAAACTATTTTTTTTCAATGAAGCCTATAGTAAATAGAATGAATCTTTTATTAGAGGGGCAAAAGGTGCCTTTTTTTCGTTCTTTATAATCTTGGCTCCCTAAGTTTAGCGATTGAATCCTGCTTCTTATGATTCTCTGATTTTCCTACCTTAAAAACCATTTTTTGGGGTCAATTGATATCCAGCAATGGACTAATGAGGTATATTCATGAAAGAATATCAGAGAATTTTAAAAAGCAAAGCAGCATATATTTGTCATATCATATGTGAAATATAATTGGCAATTTCAAAGATGAATTCTGAGACTGTTCTGTCTTTCTAGCTGGTCAAGAAAACCCAATTTTCGTCTAATTTAAATAAGAGGATGTGAATTAAAAAAAAAACCTGCATTGTGTTGAGTTTCTCAATAATGATTTCCATATTTTACCTTCAGGATATTCGGGAGCTCAGCCACTTTAGGGCTTCTATCTGCAAGTTTTGGTTTAAAATAATAATCCTTTGAGTTCATCACCTATCACCTTACACTGATCCTCCACCACTGTTTAAAGTAGGAAAAACTTTCAACCATGTCTGTAAGGGATTAAAGTTTCTGTGTCACTGGAATGAAGACAGACAAGCCGCTTTTCAGATAATTCACGTTTCCTGCAAGCAACCCTGTGGCTTGTGTGGTGTTCAGGCTTATTTCTTTTGTTCTACGTTTGTCTCCATCAAAAGCAAAACCTGTTTACCAGATCTGGCAGTAAGATCAGTATGCATAACTGCAGGCAATGAAGCCATTATAGGACCCTCCCCAATTCCCTGAAAAGAAGGGGGGGGTCATCTGGTTCTGGCTATCAAGACTATCAAGATGACAGGAAGTGATGTTAATTGCACCGTTTCCAGGCTGGTCCAGCACTTGAGGTTATCACTATAAAAGGGGTTGTTCTGATCAAGATCATGTGAAATGTTAATACCACTTTATAATGCCTTGGTAAGGCCACACTTGGAATATTGCATCCAGTTTTGGTCACCACGATGTAAAAAAGATGCTGAGACTCTAGAAAGAGTAAAGAGAAGAGCAACAAAGATGATTAGGGGACTGGAGACTAAAGCATATAAGGAACGGTTGCTGGAATTGGGTATGTCTAGTTTAATGAAAAGAAGGAAGAGGGGGGACATGATAGCAGTGTTCCAGTATCTCAGGGGCTGCCCCAAAGAAGAGGGAGTCAAGCTATTCTCCAAAGCGCTTGAAGGCAGGACAAGAAGCAATGGATGGAAACTAAGCAAGGAGAGAAGCAACCTAGAACTCAGGAGAAACTTCCTGACAGTTAGAATAATTAACCAGAGGAACAACCTGCCTCCAGAAGCGGTGAATGCTCCAACACTGGAAGTTTTTAAGAAGAGACTGGACAGCCATTTGTCTGAAATGGTATAGGGTTTCCTGCCTGAGCAGGGGGTTGGACCAGATGACCTCCAAGGTCCCTTCCAACTTTATCATCATCATCATCATCATCATCATCATCATCATCATCATCATCATCAAGGCTTTTCTTCTCATAGAACACCCAGAATGGAGTTCCGGCATCTTTTTGGGATGGAACCTTGTAGGGTAGGCAAGGTGGATTGTATGACGTGTGTGAGTTCTGGCACTTTTTTTTTTTTAGAAAAAAAGCACTGATGATGATGATGATCTTTCCATGTGGCACTCCTGCTTTCTCCACCTGGGGTCTCCAGACTGCAGTTCCCATAATTCCCAGCCACGGTGAAGAAATGCAGTTCCCACCTACCTAGAGAGAGCTTAGCTGCAGCAGCCCTGGATCCTGCAAACAATGCATCTCTCCAGACACAAAGACTTCTGCATGATACACATGGGTGGTTGGCTGTAAAGTTGGTGGAGAGCAGAGCATCATTGGGAGGGAGGGAAATCCAAATCACTAACATCTGAAAGGCTGTTCCATCCATTGGTAGTTGCACCTCTTGAGATTATCAACAATGGCTGCTTTTTTTAAAAAAATCCCCAGTCCAGCCTATATCACTGGGATTCTTCCATTCATGCACAGTGGTTGCCATATCTGATTCTGGTTAGCTTTTTAGAGAACAAGATCAGGGATTTTCTGCCACCTCTGATAACCCCCTAGTGCAGGGGTAGGCAACCTTGGCTCTTTTATGACTCGTGGACTTCAACTCCCAGAATTACTGAGCCAGAATGGCTCAGTATGGAAACCTCTCCCTTTCTCCTCAGCATGGCTGGCTCGGGAATTCTGGGAGTTGAAGTCCACGAGTCATGAAAGAGCCAAGGTTGCCTACCCCTGCCCTAGTGGGTGGGTTCTTTGGTGAACTGGATGCTAGAGTAGCTGCTGTTTCTGCCTTCGGATTCTTTGAGTTTATTGCTTGTTTAGGCCGGCCTGGGAAAAACAAAAAAGCATCTGTGATTCTGTCACTTCCGGGTTTGGTTTAGTATTGTTTGTACTAATAATATTGGTATTGGAAACTGCTCTCAAGCAAAGCAGCCCTTAGACCAGTGTTTCTCAACCTTGACAATTTTAAGGCATTGTCAAGGTTGAGAAACACTGCCTTAGACTTATCCCCCCCCCCAGGGTAATCCTCAAGGGCTGAGTATAAAATAGTGAAGATGACACTGATGCCCTTTTCTACCCGCACACCTGTCTCAAGGGGGGGGCAGGCCTTTAGTCATATAGTTGTAGCCATCAGGTTGGCTTTTTGACTCCCTCCCCAACCAGTGGACATAAAGAGCTGGCTTTTATGTTTTCTGGCAAGGGTGAGGCAATCATGCTTCAGCCACGGCTTTATAAGGACTCATTCCCCCTCACTACCACCATTAAACCATGTGGCAAATACAGCATCAGTGAAGGATAGAAGTTTCACCTGCAGATAAACAAGAATTCTGCCTGTACTCAGGTGTACAAGCTTAAGGACTGCTTCCATGAAGAGTTTATAAATCAGGATTTTATCCGTAAGCCTCCTTTGACAGACTGGGGCAATCAATCCGTAGGAAAGGGAAGATATGGCAGGCTTGAGTCAACCTCAGGAATGAAAAAGTACATTAAGCATCACCCGAAGGGGAAGAATGAAAGCAGTTTAATTAACACAATCTAATATTGCTGCATTAAGCAAGCTACATCTGTCTGCTTCATTTTTCCCATTAGTCTTCAGCATTATGAAAAAAAAAAGGAGCTGCATTTCTACAGAATCACCACGACTTAAATTGTTTCTTGGCCTGGAAAGATTAAGTGATTTGCTGTAACAATTCTGATGAAACTTTGCCATGCGAAATAAAATGAGTGCAAGATACCAACATACAATGTACTTTTGAATCATATCGTGTTGACATGATTTGGATTAATTTGGACTTTAATCTTTATCCTGCTGGAAAATCTCAAGAAACAGGCCACGTGCTTCAATCCTAGTTTGCTAATATAAGTAAAATTCAGTTTGAAGCCAGAGTGAAAACAAGCGCATAAGTCAAATATGAAAAATTGAACTGTGTCTTGATTGGGCATATTAATTTTAGTTCGTCACCTTCAAAGGTTGTATATCAAAAGGATGTTATCTCAGTTTCATTTTATAGGCCGGTGATTAAAAACAAACGTTCTGACTTTAATACACACATATACACACACACTTCATTTTCTTACAGAAGCCTAAGGTGCCATTCATTGTCTTCTCTCCCCAATTTAATTTTATGACTGTAGAAAGTTCAGCCAAAGGACAGTGACTAATGAGAATTTTAACCACTCTGACAGCGACGTATTCATCACACCTCTATATGATTCTTTTTGCCCAGATTCCCCAAAGAAATGAGTGCGAGGGATGAACTTATTAAATTTCCGCATACCGTCTCCAAGGTTCCCCCCCCTCCCGCCCTTCTTGTGATTTCTCAGCCTTCAAGGTAACTCTCCCATTGAAGTGTCCTTTTCATCTTTCTTCTCCTTTACTGAAAAGGGGTCCTTGGTTCATATCTGAACTTCAAAGAGAATTCTGTCACCCGCATACATGCCAAATGCCTCTGTGCTCATCAAGGGCAGATATTGGTTTAAAAAGAGGAGGGGGGAGACCATATCCGGAGCTACTTTTTCCCCAACTTAATTTTACCAAAGAACAAGGAAAAGGAGGACAAAATGGGAGGGGGTTCTGATGAGTCCTGAAGAAAGCAACATGGCACTTTGCCAACTGCCTTCCTTGGGGAAGCTTGTTTCAGTAGAACAATTTTTCCAGTCCTTTGAAAGAAAGAAGGTGTTGCATTTTAAAGAGCAGTGCCAGTGCAGCCCCTTTCCACAGGAACGATTCGTGCAAGTTGTGGAAAGCACAAGTATTGCTTCTATAGCACAGAAAGAACAGAACACCAGGCAATTCACTAGACCCAATTAAAGGGCCCAGGTGATCCTTGCCAGCTAAGCAAAAGTGGTGAAGCATTCATTTCATTCTTTGGTTCACAGTTGGCACTGTGGTTGACTCCTGAGATGAAGTAAGACATTAGACAGTGGTGGCCCATTGATCATTTTCTTTCTGTTTCCATTTCTTTCTGTATATTTCTTTCTACCTCTGTTGCTTTCTATTGATTATTTTCTCAAAAGATTTTAAGAGTATATATTCATGCAGCTAAGCCCGTCTTTAGTCGATCAGACCAGACAAGTAGCAATTCACATGGTAGATTACCAGCAGTCTTATCAAATGCTACATGGAAGCCATTGGGGGGGGGTGTCTGGTGCCCAGAAAAGGCCCTAGGAGCCATAGGGTGAGAAAACTAAATAATAACAGCCTCCTACTTCTGAGCAAGTGTGCTGAGCACATTCTGTACATCACTAACATGAGGTTCAGATTTGCAAACAAGTACAAAACAAATCCCAGGTCCAAATGCTGGCACCTACTGGATTATGACATAATATGTTGGCGTGTTCTTAAAGAGGTTACTAATCACCCGGGCTATGTGAGATTCTAAATGTTGAACAGATCGTAGGCTGGTCTGGTGGTCAATCCTCAACCTGCACACAACAACTGTTGATTGTCATGATGTCATTCAACATTAGCAGACTGCAAGACCCCAACCAAGTTCTTGGTTTTCGAGATGTACTTAATGAAAAACTCTCTGCAAGTCTACCACTTGTAGGAACCTGTTCTTAAAGGTGGACACAGTTTGAAGATGTCACCACACAGACTGCAACAACTATACTTGGACTGAAAACCCAGGCACACCAAGGCTGGTGTGATGAAAAAAGCCATCAAAGAGATCATTTCAACAGCCCTCCGGGCCAAGAACAAGGCTAATGCAGACTGGCAGAGTGATCCATCATCTGTCTCAAAGAAAAACAAGATTAAACACCTGCAGTTCAACATACAGGCAGAACTATGAGAAATGCAGGACAAGTGTCGGCAGAGAAGAGCTGAGCAGGTGGAATGCTATTCAAACATGGCCTAGCACCGTTAGAGACTTCCGCAGTGTCATAAAGGCAGTTTATGGCCCTTCTAAATCAGGTTGCTCCCCCTTGTTGTCATCTGATGGGTTGAGCATGATCAAAGACCAAGAAGGACTGGAAAAAACCCACATTTTTCCAACCTGCTCATTATGGCACCCACAGTTGATCCTGATCTTTTACCCCGAATTCCTCAGCTAGCAGATTTGGATGTCCTCAACCTGCCTCCCTCTGCTGATGAGATCAAGAAAGGGATTTAGCAGATGAACTCAAGTAAAAGCACAGGGCAGGATGGCATTTCTGCTGAGCTCTCAAATCAGTAGACCCAAATACATAATGTGTTCTCAGAGATCTTGGAAGACATCTGAAGGATCATTGTCAATGTTGATTTCAGAAAAGGCAGGCACAGCCACACTTCTCTGTGCATTAATGATTCACCTGTGGAGATGGTTACCAGCATCAAATTCCTGGGTGTGCAGTTAACAAGTAGGCTGGCCTGGTTGCTCAGCAGCGAGACACTGGTGAAGCGGGCACAGCAGTGCCTGCATTTTCTGCATTGCATGAGAAAAACACATCTTCCTTCCCCTGTCCTGACCACTTTCTACAGAGGGATGACTGAGAGCATCCTTCATACGGAATCACAGTCTGGTTTGGAAGCATCACTGCTTCAGACAGGAAGGCAGAGCAGAGAGTGGTGAGGATGGCTGAAAAGATCATTGGCAGCTCCCTCCCTTCCATCCAGGACATAGCACAGAAGCGTTGCTTGAACAGGGCCCGCAAAATTATCTGGGACACTACACACCCTCTTCATGACCTGTTTTCCTTGTTACCTTCTGGGAGGAGGGGGCTTCGTGGTATCCGAAGCAGAACATCCAGATTCAGCCACAGTTTGTTCCATACAGTATTAACCTTGTGAATTCTAAAACTTCCTCCTTCCGTTATGTATTCAAGGTGGACAGTGATCAATATTTATATGTTGCTTATATGTAAGGGTGTAGGTCTATACATATGTTGTATTTAGTATATTTCAAATTGTGTTATGTAAGTAAGTAAAACTTGAGAGCAAGCAACTAAATTTCATTTTTAATGTGTGCCGTTGTGCCCATAGGGGAAAAAAATGACAATAAAGATTATCTAATCTCACAGAGGAGATGCGTGACAACTATAGAGAGACACAATGGCCCCATCTTGGATCTCTATAAAGATAAAGGGAACGATTCATGTTGCAGAAAGTATAGCGGTATTATTTATTAAATTTATATGCTGCCTATCTTACAGTCCCATAACTTTGGCAGCTCACAACATAATAAGAGCATCGACATAAAGATTACAACAGTAAAATAGTACGTAGAGTGTTAAATGAAGAATTAGCCAAGAAGGTGGGAGCATGCAATGTGGACAAAGGTGAGATTTTCTGTGTAATAACCATCTCAAGAATGGCACACCCCTATGCAGGTTCCAGACTAAAGGGCAGAGCCTGGTTTTAAGGCCCTTTCAAAAGACCAAGAGGGTGAGGGCTGATCTCATCTTGAAGGAGATGATAGGGTGGGAACCATGGCAGAAAAGGCTCTTCGCCAGAACTCCCCCAGCCAAAGGTCCTTGGCTGATGGGACTGGCAGCAGGCTTTTTTCTGCCAGTGGGAGTGGGGCAGGGCAGCCCCACTGGGGTGAGATGGTTCTTGACTGCTGTCCATCGCAGGCATGATGTCCATCGCAGGCCTGTATTTTTCTGAATAGACTTGGCACTGCCTCAGAAAGAAACCTCTAAGGCAGAGGTCCCCAACTGTGGTGGAAAAATCACAATACTTACATCAGAAGACAAGACCACGAAGGGTTGGAGAAAACAGGCTTTATTTGTGCACAATGGTTCAGAGCATTAGCATGACAGATTCTGAACCCTGAGTTACTCCCAGGGTGTCATTTTTATACAGCTTGCCGCCCACGCTTAACCTAATGGATGACTTCTTATCTACCTAAAGAGAGAAGTTCATATCTTGAGACCACACGCATAGGAAAAAGGGAAGTTTATACAATGTGCAGAGAACCACGCTCCCCTACACGTGTAATATCTTACACCATTTGTGACTTTCGGTTGGCACTTCTTGTAAAAATGTTTCTTCATAGAATTGCACACAGGTCATCACACTCAGCCAGTTTATAGTATTAGTTAATGCTTTCAAAACATCACCTCTGTTAATTAAAATATAATTCAAAAGTACTTTCTCTTAATGGCAATTTTCCATCTACCTCACAACCTTTTGGGTACCAGGGACCGATTTTGTGGAGAAATGTTTTCCCATGTACCAGAGAGTGTGTGGTTTTGTATGCTGCCTGCATCCCACAGATGGGGCTTTGCTTGTTTGTGTGAACTGGTTGCTGGCAAGCCGCAGCCCGGTACTGGTCCATGGACCGGGGGGATTGGGGACCCTTGCTCTAAGAGGTACAGTGTGGCTTTTGGTCAGAATGGAGTACAGCAGATATGATATTGAGACAAGACCAGAGAAAGTGCATGGAGCAAAACAAACCTGCTCACTTTGTTTTGCCAAGACATTTGCCACAGTAAACACAGGGGCTCTCTCAGGCCATCCTGAGGCATTATGGGGCCTGAGAAAATTTGTGATGTTGATTTAATTACTCCATGATGGAATAACAGGGCAGGTTCTTTACAACAGAGATTCCTCAGATGCGTTTGCCCTTCCCAATGGGGTAAGACAAACTCGCGTGCTGGTCCTGCTCCTAGTCAAGCTGTTTGGCTCTGGCCCATTGTCAGGTGCTGTCCAGGGTCCTGAAAGAGGGGAGTGTGCATCAGGTACCAACAGGATGGCTGTCTCTTTGACTTTGGCTGTCTGAATGCATGGACAAAGAGCCTCTATACCAGGGGTAGGCAACCTTGCCTCTTTTATGACTCATGGACTTCAACTCCCTGAATTTCTGAGCCAGCCATGCTAAGGGAAAAGGGAGAAGTTTCCAAGCTGAGCCATGCTGGCTCAGGTATTCTAGGAGTCGAACTCCATGAGTCATAAAAGAACCAAGGTTGCCTACCCTTGTTCGATACAGTCTTTCAAGAAACCCTCTTTGAAGATAACTGAACTCCTGGTTAGCATAACAGTGAACTCTGAGTGCCCCCTTTGTGCTAGACTTTGAGTTCCCAGACTGTGGCTGCAGACCCCAGTCCTCAGGTGCACAATAAAGAGTCTTGTTTGAATCTGAAGGACCATCTTTATATCACAGTGATTCTCAACCTTTCTAATGTGACCCCATAATACAGTTCCCCATGTTGTGGTGACCCCCAAGTGGGTGTGGCCACCAATAAGAGGGAGTAGGACAGCTAGGGAAAAGGGAAAAAATGGTGGACAGCATGGTTTGGTGACCCCCGTGAAATGGTCATTTGACCCCAAATGGGGTCCCGACCCACAGATTGAGAACCACTGTTATATCAAATGGACAGCCCACAAATCTCAGCAGCTTTTCTTTCTTTTTTTAAAAAGAAAACAAATGTTTTAGATCAATCCTGAAAACTCCAACATCTTTTAAACTCTCTACATAATTTCCTCCTGGAAACTATATATATATAGTTTCATATATGTATATAGTTTCATTCATTCATATATATATATATATATATATATATATATATATATATATATATATATATATATATATATATATATATATATATATATATATATATATATATATACAGGAAGTTTTTCAGACAGATGTCTAATTGATTACACCTTGACATTTTTTAACTGCTATACTGCAGTTTTACTTTTTACAATCTCTTTTGCCTTGCAGCCCCCAACTAGGGGCGTTAAGCAGGCTCAAGTCGCAACTGCGAAACATTACAAATCCAAATTTCTTTATATATATATATGAAGAAATAGTCTGATGTATCCTCAACGTATATCTATTCTGTCCAGAATGTTTCCTAGTGAAGATAAATTCAGTTATTGCTTCTGAAATGCATGAAGATATTTTAGTGGCTTCATTTGTTTTGTTTTGTTAACTTGGATTGTTGTTCCAGAGTTCTACTCTTAAAATAAAAACAAAAACTTGTTTCTGCAAGATTTTGCATTTTTAAGAAATTCTATTGGCATAAATAAATTCATCCCTGTCTCAGCTCATTAACTATGCTGCCATCTTCTTGGAATTGCTTAAACACCTCTCTCTCTCTCTCTCTCTTCATAATAAATTGTAATATTTACATACCGGTAACAGTGGAATCATTTTATTTAAATTCCTATTGCAGCAATAATTGTTATAAATAATCATTGTACTTCTTGCAGCTTATCCTGAATCTCCTTTTCTCTACACAATTGGTGGTGAATTCTGACATCTTAGTAACAACCAAGTGGTTAACTTTGATGCATAATGCAGGCATCCATACTTCATGTTGCAACCTATGCAGCTAGTATGAGTCATGTTGACATTGATCAGAGCAACATTTTTTTGCGTTCCTATTGTATACATCCATATACTAATATGTTGCCTGAGTGGGAGACGTTTGTTACCTTATCTTAATATCTATGTCAAAAATATCAATAGATCTTAGACTACTGCTTATTCAACAAACATTAAGATTTGAATCCACTGTGGTTGTATAGAAATGAATGAATTGTGTTATTGGCAATGCACTGAGAATAATACTTTATTACAATACTTTTTAAAAGTACTTACTATGACGTTGTGTACTGTATATTAATTTTAGCCAGGATTTTAATATTTTGGACATCCACATTTTTTTAAAACAATGTACCTATTATATGGAGATTAATGATAAAAAACAGAAATCGATCATCTATGGCAGTGGTTCTTAACCTTTTTGAATGAATCGCCCCCTTGAACCAATGAGGAAGTTGTCATCGCCCCCCTCCCTCAACATAACCTCTCAATCACAACATAGGAAATAATTCTTCAATTTATGCAAACACTTGTTTTGTTTTCTTTAAAATTGTCATCAGGACATATTGATGCAAATAATTTATTTCCAGTCTTTTTCCCATATCTCCCATAATCTGGCCAATGGCGTGCCACTGTATGGGTAGAGGCTGCTGCGCAACGCGCATGAAGATAAGCGATGCGTATTCACATATGTATGGTGTTCTGTACTGAAGCTAGCTGGAGGAACATTTGGAAACACAATTCAATCCACTAATAGCGAGCGATCTGATGTTTTTGTATGACAGATATACAGCGATTCACTGTACGAAAAAGTCTCAAAAGTGTCCCCAAAACATCTTGCTCCATTGCCCCCATATCGCCCACTTTTTGTTCCTTCGCCCCCGTGTCGCTTCTTTTCATTTCATCGCCCCCCTGAAAAATGAAATCGCCCCCTGGGGGGCAATATCGCCCAGGTTAAGAACCATTGATCTATGGCATTCTTATAGCTAAGAAATTAGTATGAATATATGGCTCTGATACTCAGTGGATTGAAGACCTATGGATGAGTTGGCCTCATATAACTCATGTGTTTTTTTTTTCTCATTTCTTTTTCTTTCCCCACATTTTCTTTTTCTGGACTATTTAATTAAATAAGTTAATGCCTTTATAAGAAAATCTCTAGGGCCAAAAATGACCTAACTGCACCATACTTGGGTAATGTTGAAAATACAGGGAGGGGGGCACTATGTAAGAAGACATCCAGAATCTTAGTCCCTGGTAATGGCCTCCCACAGGGTGAATATCTAGGTTTAATGATCCTCTTTATCATGAAAAGGAACCAGTCAGCCACCTCCTAAAGGAGCTAATGTTACAGCAGAATTGGGACTCATTCAATTCAGTCAGTAGAGAAAGTCATGGTCTTTACCTGCATCCATTTATGCTTCTCCATAGTACTGTAGAAACATGTCAAACCTGGGAAGAGAATAAAACATAGAGATCATTTTGTGAAGAGTAATTACATGAATTAGTCCCAGCTGAAGTAAGAGTTATGCTGACTTACCCGATTCTAGCAAAATAAAACCAACAGAATGCATGAAATTTCTGCTGTGCCTTTGTCTCAAGGGGAAAGCAGGAACTGTAAAACAATCATTTGAATGTTATTCAGCATTGCAGCATTTGAGAAGTCAAATCAGAAGAACGCATGGAGACCGGTGGTTTCCTTCTTATATCCCATTTACACAAATTTGTCCTTAGTGGCCATTGCTTGGAGACTGTTTCCTGAAGACATAAAACATCTGCAACTTCTACTTAAGTGCTTACCTGCAAAGTGGAGGCACCAAGTAGAATTTTGTTGGTAGCAGCTGTGAGGATAAACATACTCCAGCACCGCCAATTTAAAATGACTTAAAAGAAAGCTAAAATTAAATTACTTGTTCCCAAGAGCATTACAACACATTGAATAATTGAAAAGAAAGGTGTTTCCCTAAAACACGTCCTGGAATTGAAGAACAGAATGGCCCCATGTAATTTTTCTCTTAGGATTTTTTCCTAACTTAAATCACTTGGCAAAACCAGCATGCGTTTAGTTTCTACTGTATTTTCCACTTTAAAAGCTAGTCTTTTCTCTAAAATGATGTTGTAAGCCATCTTCATTAGAAAACATCTGTGAGAAAACCACCAAGCTCAGAGAGCACGAAGGACTCCACCTTAATTCATATTATTTTCATAACTTGGTTTATTTGTCTATACAAATAAGCTAACATTTACTGCTACTACAACTCCACATCTGCAAAGAATGAGAGGCAAATGCACACCAACTTTGGATAAAAACAGATTAAGTACATAAACTCCCCCCCCCCCCACTGGACAGGTGCTAGCAGGCTTCATGGAACTAATGGGTCCCACGAGGTTTCAGCTGAAAGAGCGAATGGCTGGTTTTAATTGACCATAATAGCAAGGACAACAGCATACCCAGACATTCAGGATCATTTTCAGATTGAGGCCACAGCCACCATCCCAGCAGATAAGTCACTGTGAGGAGCGAGTTAAAGAATTTAAGGAATTGCCCCAAATTCCTCTAAGAAAGAATGTGGATGTTCTGCTCCCAAAGAGACCTTGTAATGCGATAATCAATTGACATCATACTGAAACTACGTAGTCATATTTCTGCAATAAAAAGGAGATGGGAAGAAAATGCATGTAAAACAGCAACATGCTAATTAGAGTACGATGCAAATGGAGTAATTACGCTTTAAATTGGAGTAATTTTTCATTTGAAAAAAATCTATCTAAGAAAAGATTAGATTCAATAAACAGAAGTACAGCACGTGGCTTTGCCTTTAAAAGAAATTATTTGGTTATTTATGTAAGCAGTTACGTTGGAAGATATTGAAAATAGAAACATTAGATTTTTAAAAAGTAATAAACATAGGCTGGAATACTGCTACACGGATACAGGCTGTGAAATTGATAGGAGTTCTAGAAATTTGCCAGATTAAAAAAAAATTGCACTTTTCACGGTTCTTCCTTTTTTACGCTTCTTTTCTTGATTTTAAATAGTGATTTCTCTCAGCTGTTGTCTTTCTTGTTCAAAAATCTAATAAAAACATTGCAAAAATGAAAGAAGAAAGAAAGAAAGAAAAAAAAGAAAAAAGAAAGAAAAAAGAAAGAGGGAGGAAGGAAGGAAGGAAAAAAGGAAGGAAGGAAAAGAAGAAAGAAAGAAAAAATGGAAAAAGAAAGAAAGAAGGAGGAAGGAATGGAAGGAAAAAAGGAAGGAAAAGAAGAAAGAAAGAAAAAAGGAAAAAGAAAGAAAGAAAGAGGAAGGAATGAAGGAAGGAAAAAAGGAAGGAAGGAAAAGAAGAAAGAAAGAAAGAAAAAGAAAGAGAGAGGAAGGAAGAAAAGAAAGAGAAAGCAAGCAAGCAAGAAAGAAAGGAAGAAAGAAAGAAAGAAAGAAAGAAAGAAAGAAAGAAAAAAGAGACAGAAAGAAAGCTTTTTGCTAAATGAATATAAAGGAATTTCCATTGAGGAATTTGCTGAACTCTTTATGGCAAGATTGGGTGGCATCTCCACACCCCGCAACCAGCAGGGACCATGGCAAGTGAGTCTACGAGGATATTGGTTATGGCAGTGGCAGAAGGCTGTGACTTGGGGAACGGACAGGTCTGAGAGTCGTATAAAGATTTTTATATAGGATGTTTATGCATGCCTAATCATGGCTTATAGCTCACAAAAATGTAGTAAATAGGCTCATGGTTATTTTTATTTTTGAGCAGAACTTTGTTTCAGTGAGGTAATAACTGAGGTCTCTGTTTTGATATAGACTTACACTGAAAAATAATCTTGGATTCAGAAAACAGGACTATGGGGCAAAAGACTGAGCTATAAACATCCTCAATTTTTTTTATACAACAAAACTCTTTTTGGTAAAAACCCTCCTATTGTTTTCTAAGGCTTTGATGACCAACTACCCTCAAAAATTTAGGACGGGTTAGTTGAATCCTTCCATCCCTCCTTGCAGTTCTTCTTGCCTTGACAGCTGTGATCCAAAAGTTGAAGACCAGTGGAGGAGACCTGTGGGAGGGGGGAGGAGGAGGAGGAGGAGGAAGAGGAGGAGGAGGAGGAGGAGGAAGATTTACAATAGCCATGCTTGAATTTAATCCAAGAGGTGAGAGTGGGCAGGTAAAACTGACCCTGCTTCTCCTATAAGTGCGTTTTATTATCTATGGAAGTAAGAAATAAGAACATTTAATTCCATCCTAGACTGAGAACTGATCTGAAGAAAACTGCCCCTTTCATCTTTCTTAACATTCAGTTTCATTCCCTCTTCACAAAGCATTTTAGTTCTCTTGAGCTTCTCATGCTATTCAGTGCAAACACATATGGACATGCGTAAAAAGAAAAATAGAGATGGGTAATAAAGATCACATTTGATTTCAGAAAGTTGCCCAGATGAAATGTTTTTCTTGGCCTGAGATCATAACCCCTCAAAGGTTAGCGCTGGGGACAAGAAGCAACATCTAATTTATGTTCGTCTGACCTCTGAGATAGATTCTCCCTGTCGTTTACAATGGTACGGCAGCTGCACATGAAATATGGATGCGATTTTAACCAGTGTTTTGATAGAAACATCCTTCTAACTAAGGAGGAAGCGGTTGGTCCACAAATGAAAAACCACGAATGAAAAAGTCAAGCATTAAGCACAGCTTACCATGTCTACTTATTGGCTTAGGAGTATAGCAGCCTTTGATTGACATATTCTGGGAAAAGGAATAACGTCTTTTTCTTTCCGCTGGAGACATGGGAACATTTCCTCAGCCCAGAAGGAGCAAAATGTGAGTCTGGTTGACTCATTCCTTCCAGAACCTCACGTCTCTTTTCCAAGAAGGCCAGGCTCTTGAGGAAGGCAGGAAACATGTCTCATACCTGATTTTAGATACCTTCAGAAAATTATATATATATATATTTCATTTTCTCCTGAAGTGTGCCAGCGTTGACGTCTGTCCATACGTGTGCCTGTAGCAAGCCAGCTGTGTGGCTTGTGCCAACATCACCAAACCGGCTTTTGAGAAAGTTCTTTCCTTCCCAAAGACAACAGAACCATCTTCCATCAACCCAGCAAATGGGCCCTCCTCCCTTCTACTAAAATTGTGCACGGAAAAAGCAGTAAAAGCCTCATTCAGGTTTTTTTTTTATAAAGTTGGCAACTTCAAGCAGGCTGTCTGAGGAATTTGGGGAATTGACACCCGCCCATCTTAAAGTTGCCAAGTTTGAAAAACAATGGCCTAATTGCACCTATAACCTTTCTTTTTTTAAAGAAAATAAAATCAAATCAAAATGACATGAAATTTGGAAGCAAGTTTGGATTATTTTGAGCAGTTTGGATTATTTTGAGCAGAATATATCTCTCCGTCTCTATGCAGTCCACTGACTAGGTAACTTAAAAACCTTGCATAGAGACAGAGATTCTACACAGAGGTTCATTGTACATATTGTAATATGTGGCATGTGTTTTTCCCCCTCAAAATCACTTCCAATCCATTCAAATGCCAAAGAGGGAGAGGGAGGTACAGGTAGGGGGAGAGAGGGGGGGGGATCACTGGGAAAAGTTTATTGGCTCAGGACAATCACATTGTTTTCTGAATACATTTATGAAGGTTCTCCCTCATCGCCTGGAGAAAATGGAGATCCAGTGAAGGGATCTACAGCTGTCATTGTTAATTTTGTGTGTATGTGTGTAGAGTATTAATGTTGCTGACCTGCAAAATGTTTCTTGTGCCACGAATAGTTTGCAATTATTCCTTGAACTAGATCATCCTACAGATGAGGTGGGACAGATAAATACTATTATTATTAAATTTAGATTAGATAACCTTTATTGCCATTTTTTCCTGTGGGCACCATGGCACACATTAAAAATGAAATTTAGTTGCTTCCTCTCAAAGTGTACACATACATAACACACATTTAAAACATACTATATATAACATATGTATAGACTTACACCTTTACATATAAGCAACATATAAATATTATACACGCATATTTGAACATTATTAAAATTGGGATCCATGTTGCACACAGGGATTAAAAGGGGTTCAAGTTCTGAAAAAAAATTGATTGCCAGGTAATTCTTGAACTTTCAGTGCTCCACAGCAGGTTACAAACTGCAGGCACAGAATCTCTGGAGGCCCTTGAACTAATTCCAAGTAATTAATTCAGAATTCTAGCAACAGCCACCCTTGCAGTCTAGGCATCTGCTCTTAATCTTGAGGATGCCAAAATGTGTGTCACGATATCGTATACAAGGATGTTAGGAGATGGAATCTTCCCTGGCATATTGTTTGTTTCATTGCTTGTACCCTGCTTTATATGTATCTGCATTACTGCTGTCCTAAGCCTCATTTTAAAGATTCAACTGCAATTTAAACAAATCACCCTTTTAAATTGAATATTTGACACAACATGAACTCAGCTCCACTGACTGACTAGGGTGCCTTCAAGCTGATTCAAAGAACCAGCACCCTTTTGTCTTTGTGCATATCTATTTGTATTGAGTTGAATCAAATCTCCAGGGCAGTTTGATTCAACAGCTTGATTTGAAGACTTAAATAGAATTGAACTAACACTTGGACGAACAGCAAATCTGAACTGACGAGTCAACCTGAATTACAGATTTGAATAATAAATCGGATTATTTTTCTCACCCCTACAATCTTCGCCACTACTTCCCGCATCTTTTTGTTCAATTCTTTAACACCTCATTTTTATCCTTTTATCCTCATTTGCTTACCCGTTCCTTATTTTTCTTTCCATTTCTGTTTCTCTCTTCCTTATTTTGCTTCTCTTACACTTTCCAGCCTTTCGGATGACCGAACTGCCATTCCACTGAATCAAATGTACCTTAAGACATATTTTCTTTTAATTTTAAATGTGATTTTAGTAGACACACTGCAGTCTTAGAAACAGACTTCAAACAATCCTTTTGCGCCAAGATTCAGGAAGAGATACAATTCTCTGCTTTTTGTTTTCCAGGCATATGCCAATCTCTCTCTCTCTCTCTCTCTCTCTCTCTCTCTCTCTCTCTCTCTCTCTCTCTCTCTCTCTCTCTCTCTCTCTCTCTCTCTCTCTCTCTCTCTCTCTCTCTGTACATTTGCAGGGCAGATTTTAAAAGATAAGATAAATCTGCAGAATCGTTCTCCAGCCCCAGGGTTCCCCAAGATATATTCCTTCTGGCCACTTGTGAGTGATCCTCCACCAGACGGTCTTTATATGACAGCCACATGTTTGAGATTAAAAGCAGCTTCAGCTAAGGCCATTTGAAAGGAAAAAAGCAGCAGAGAACGGTTAAATCTCACTCCCTCTTACCAATTCCCCCCACCCTTATTGAAAGAGACGAGGGGGGATTAGGAAATCGTGCTTGTTGGAATAAGGTCTGGTTCTGCTGGGAAAGAGATCAGGGAAAACAGTGCAGGAGCTTAAATCTATATATTCTAGCCTCAGCCTTTATCACTGACATACGATAAACAACCATTCTTTCCCTGAATTTCCAGCATTAATGGAACAAGGACGGATTCATGAAAGTCTTAACAAATCTTTTTTTCTTGTCAAGTTGAGCAAAGTGAGAATTTGCTAGGTTTATCTTTTCCCTTTTTAATTCTTTATTAAAAGTGTTATCAATCAGCTATAACAAACATCACAATAAACATACACTAGTGTTTATAAAATTTAAAAACCACCATTTAGTATTATTTTTATTCTTTGTGCCTTTGAGTCAGTTTCTGACTCTAGGGTGACGACTTGAGCAAGTCCCTGCAGTTTTCATGGCAAGCTTTTTCAGAATCGGCTGGCCATTGCCTGTTCACCAGGGCTGGGAGGGAGTGACTGGCCCAAGGTCACCCAGCTGGCTTCATGCCTAAAGTGGGACTAGAACTCACCATCTCCTGGTTTCCAGCTGGATGCCTTCCCCACCAGACCAAACTGGCTCCTCTTTATATGTTACTCAGAGATGTGAAGGAATTGGGTGGATCAAAACTGGACTAAATAAGCAAGGGTTAAGATAATAACAGAATAATAATAACAAAACAACAACAACAACAACAACAACAACAATAATAATAATAATAATAATGAGCAGGAAAATTGAGGAAAGAGACCGAGGGACTAATTCTGGCTGCACAAGACCAAGCCTTAAGGACAAATGCATACAAAGTCAAAATTGAGAAGACAGCAACAGACAGTAAGTGACGCCTATGCAAAGAAGCTGAAGAAACAGTGGACCACTTGGTAAGCTGTTGCAAGAAGATTGCACAAACTGATTACAAGCAGTGGCATGACAAAGTAGCAACAATGGTGCATTGGAAGATCTGCAAAAAATATCATTTGCCTGTAAGCAAAAACTGGTGGGATCATAAAATAGAGAAAGTCATAGAAAATGATAAAATTAAACTGCTCTGGGACTTCAGAATTCAAACAGACAAGCACCTGCAACATAACACCCCAGACTTAACAATTGTCGATAAGAAAGACAAAAAAGTCTGGATAGTGGATGTGGCAGTGCCTGGAGATAGCAGAATAGAAGAGAAAGAACTGGAGAAGATAACAAAATACAAAGACCTACAAATAGAAATAGAAAGACTGTGGCAAAAGCAAGCAAGGGTAGTACCAATAGTCATAGGCTCCTTGGGTACAATTCCAAAACAACTGGAGCACCACTTGAACACCATTGGCATTGACAAATTCGCTATTAGTCAATTGCAAAAGGCGGCCTTACTAGGAACTGCTTCCATCCTGCGACGATATCTGTAATACCATCAAACATCCACATCTGCCTATCCCAGGTCCTGGGTAAGGACTCGATAGGTAGACAAAATGCCAAATCCAGTCTGAACATCTGGCTGACTGTGCGATGATCGATAATAATAATAATAATAATAATAATAATAATAATAATAATAATAATAATAATAATAATAATAATAATAATAATAATAATAATAATACCACCCCAGACTTAACAATTGTCGATAAGAAAGACAAAAAAGTCTGGATATTGGACATGGCAGTGTCTGGAGACAGCAGAATAGACGAGAAAGAACTGGAGAAGATAACAAAATACAAAGACATACAAATAGAAATAGAAAGACTGTGGCAAAAGCAAGCAAGGGTAGTACCAATAGTCATAGGCGCCTTGGGTACAATCCCAAAACAACTGGAGCACCACTTGAACATCATTGGCATTGACAAATTCGCTATTAGTCAATTGCAAAAGGCGGCCTTACTAGGAACTGCTTCCATCCTGCGACGATATCTGTAATACCATCAAACATCCACATCTGCCTATCCCAGGTCCTGGGTAAGGACTCGATAGGTAGACAAAATGCCAAATCCAATCTGAACATCTGGCTGAATGTGCAATGATCCATAATGCCTTCAAATACTTTTGAGATGGCCTCTCAATTTGCATATTATTGCTATTAAGAGAGTAGTTTGGCCCAGGTTTGGTTTCATGGCTTCCAGCAAAAAGGGGTTTAGAATATAAAGGCGGTAAAGAGCAAGAGTTCAAAACACTCAAGGATTGGTTATTAAAACTTTCTCCTCTCAGTAATTGCAGACTTTTTTCTTCTTCTGACTTATTTATGGTCAGTGTGACTTTATTCCTGGTTAGAGTGATGGGGTGGTGGTGGAGTCTCCAACTTGGCTCTAGCTGTTTCTTAGCACTGTTGGAATGAAACATAGGAAGAGAAAAGGGATAACCACCCCCCAGGACTCTGCCTGTTTCTCCTCTGCTCTGTTTTCAAGCCAGAGTGACCATCTGCTCAAGCAGGAGAACCTATACCTTCTCAGAGAAGTGACTGTCTAGCCCAGGGGTAGGCAACCTTGGCTCTTTTATGACTCATGGACTTCCTCCCAGAATTCCTGAGCCAGCATGGCTCAGCTTGGAAACCTCTCCCTTTCCCCTCAGCATAGCTGGCTCAGGAATTCTGGGAGTTGAAGTCCACGAGTCATAAAAGAGCCAAGGTTGCCTACCCCTGGTCTAGCCTCTTCTTAAAAACCTCCAGTGATGGAGTGCCCATGATTTCTGGAGGCAAAGCTGTTCCACTGATTAATTGTCCTCACTGTCCAGAAGTTTCTCCTTAATTCCAGGTTGCTTCTCTCTTTCTTTGCACATGCAGCATGGAAGCACAAGCAAAAGGGCTGCAAAGTCATCCAGACGCTAAATTTTTATCTGTCCCTTGGATGGCAAAGTTGAAGTTGAAGTCTATAAAATTTTCAGATAAGCCAAATCTGGGAGGGGTGAGTACTACATTAGGCGAACGAGAGAAAAGTTTTAGAAAATCCAGACAAAATGAAACAAGTACAAATGCAGTTTAACAGAGAGAGGTGTTAAGTTCTACAGCTGAAGAGGAAAATGAAAGGCCCAAGTGTAGGACAGGGACGGATTCTCTGTGTAACTCCTGACTTTCTTTCAGTTTTTGGCCCCAGCATTTCCCTCTCACAAAAATTCTGTGAGATGGGCTAGTACAGGGGTAGGCAACTTTGGCTCTTTTGTGACTCGTGGACTTCAACTTCCAGAATTCCTGAGCCAGCATGGCTCAGCTTGGAAACCTCTCCCTTTCCCCTCAGCATGGCTGGCTCAGGAATTCTGGGAGTTGAAGTCCACGGGTCATAAAAGAGCCAAGGTTGCCTACCCCTGGGCTAGTATGAGAGACCCAGACTGTGACAGTGTTGCCCACTGAGTTTTGTGGCTATAGTACAGCTTGTTCTTGGTCCTGCTTTCCCCCCACCCAATTTTCACTCCTTGAACCTTTGGAAATGGTTTGAAAAGAACGCCTGGCCCACTAACTAATAGAAAAGTTCCCCAAAATGCAGCCAGCCCCCTATTCCTGATAATTTCTTATAGCTGCATTCCTAGGCAATTTTATTGGCTCTGAATGGCTGAGGGAAGCTGCAAAGAACACACACTTTTTCTAGATATAAATTCTGCGCCTCTTCAGATTCAATGTCTCCTTTCCATGTTTTTAAATTCTTGGCAATTTAGATTTATAATTCCAACAGTAGTAATTACAATCCATTTATCCATGATTATTCATTCATGATAAATATCATTTAATAATTGTAATAATTATGCATTTCTTGTTATTGCAGATGAAATTTGGCTCTGTATCATTGAAAATCATCCAATCATTCTTCTCAGAAGGATCTGGGCTTTTCTTTAACTTATGCACTACAAGAAATAAAAGGGAACTCATATATCATTCATATTTTGACTTTCATTAGCTGCAAAATGTACAGATTGTTATGGCCTGGTGTAGTAATGTATATTAGGCGTCAGCACTAAGTGGCTTTTTATTTGTTTAACCACAAGTCTGTGTTGGCTGGAAATTAGGTATTTCTGAAATTTATTCAATAAAAACGTCAACCGACGGTTTAAATGTTACACCTGCTGGAAAACCTGACGATTGAAAAAGCGGCGGTTGGGCTTTTTAAATGCTGCATGCTGTAGTGACCAGGTCTGATGGCAAAAACAGGGGTGCTATTTCTGACTAGAGCAGGGATAGGTAACCTCGGCTCTTTTGTGACTCATGGACTTCAACTCCCAGAATGCTGACTCAGGAATTCTGGGAGTTGAAGTCCATGAGTCACAAAAGAGCCGAGGTTGCCTACCCCTGGACTAGAGCTTACTCTGATGCCAGAAGTATTGATCTTGAAGAAGAAACAAAGCCAGATTTATAGAAAAGAAAGTTTGCAAATGGTACGCTCTTCTTCAAGGGACATTTTGACAGAGTTTCTAAACTGATTCCTTCAACAGCCTTGGTGGGTTTGGCAAGAATCTGGAGAGAAGTTTCAAACTGAATTTCTGGTATTTCCAGATATGACCAAAAAATAAAAGAAGTCTATCCATGCCTCTCCTTCCTGTGAGTCTGTAGTCCAGACATGTCAAACACAAGGCCCGGGGGCCAGATGCGGCCCGTGAAATGGTTTCATGTGGCCTGCGAAGCCATCCTGGAAACAGTGAGGGAACGGCCCCCACTGCCTTGGCCCTGGCCCAGGCCGGCCGGGAGCCAATGTACAATTTTGTGGTGGCCATCTATGCTGAAACGCATTCAGTCTTAGCTCCACAACGCCGTCTGGGAACAGCGAGGAACCAGCCCCTGCTGCATTGGCCCTGCCCCCTGGGTGCATGCTGGGGAGGTGTCACCCTTTGTGAGGAATTAAGAAATGGACCATGCCTTGGCGCTTGCCCTGGTCCCCCCCCCTTCTGCCAGAGACCCTCAGATCTGTCCCACTCCTGCCCAGGCCCCCACAGGCACCCTTGATGCGAATGATGTAGAACTGGCTACGCCCACCCAGTAGGCCACACCCACTCCATCCATGCCCACCCAGTAGGCTGCACCCACCCTGGCCACACACACCCGCCCCCCCGATGGCAACTGCAATGCTGATGCGGCCCTCAATGAAATTGAGTTTGACACCCCTGCTGTAGTCCTTGTTAAAAAAAAATATTAAAAAAATCAGCCAATCAGAAAATGACCTTCCTGGCCAATGCTAGAACAGGGAAGTCTCAGTGAATCAGTTCTTCGCAGTAACCAAGATCAAACACAAACCAGCTACTTCTGCAGCAATACTTGGTGCTGGCAAAGGCGAATTCCCTCTTTGCCCAGAAAACTCATAGCTGGAGTAACCCTGAAGGATGAGCTGGTGCAATCAAATGCATCCAGCCACAGTATCATCTGAATGGGATGAGGCCGAAGTGTATTGAAAATAGTAACATTATTAGGCTCCAGAACGTTTTCTGTCTCTTTGAAGTCAAGAGATACCAAACATCTAAATTCTTGCTGCTTTTCATCTCTCTCCCCTCCCCCTAGCAGATTTTGCCTGTCTTTTGTCTCATTTCTGCCAGTTGGCAGTTTCTGATATTTGCTGACGTCAACAAGAAAGTCAATTCAGTCTTTACTCATTGGTAGCATTTTCCCCCTGGACTCAGGGATGTTTCAGCTTCAGCTCTCTTGGCTTATATTATTACAGTTCCTGTTTTTCACCTTCCAAGTCCCTCATTCTCCATAATAGTTTAGCTTCTTGATGAGTGAATTCTGCTAGTGTGCAAGGTCTCGTTTCTTGCATCTTTGCATTTGTGCATCCACAAGTAGTTTTATTGGAATAAATAAAATGGATTGTAACTGTACCAGGCGTGTTTTAGCAAAAGGCATAACCAGTGATATGCTAATAAATATACAACTGGGTTTGTCTGCTCCATTGCCACCACCATGCCATGCTGATAGCCGCTGAAGAGTTGATTGGCACGCTAAGGATTGGGGTCCAGCTCTTCTCTCAACTGGCATGCAAAATTCCAGAAAATCGGCTTTTGGGACAATGCCGGTGGGCATAACCAGCATCACAATGTCCATGAAGCTTCTGAGTTTGGAGTACAAGGGAATTATTCATGACAGTAAGTTATGCCAATTAAGGCTGTCTTTGTAACCTCTTCTGTTTATATGTTCCTAAGAAGAGTGGCTTTATAGAGCTTCATCTTTATAAATACCCTAAACAACTTGTTCATCCTCACCCCACAAACCTTAAAGGATGGAGTTATTTATCCGCTTCCCGTTGCTGATATCCGTTCCATATAAGCAGATTGCCTCTGGAGTTTTGGCTTCATTGTTTGTTGCACATTAAATTTTCCGAACCTTTCAGGCAAAGAAAGTGGGGGAGGACATTTTCACAAATGCAGGTTTGGGAGAGATGAGGATTAAACTGGAACCGGAGGCAGAAAAGGAAGGAAGCAAAATGCAAACTCTGTGTTGAGTAAGTCTCTTTGGCATCCCTTATAGATTTGATTCAAGAACTTTTTATCAGCCACAACTGAAGTAAATTGATGGGGAAGAAAAATAATTGTAAACATTCAAGCCATGCAGCAGCCACATCATCTTATTGAAAGAAAGGATCCTGATTAAAGAATTAAGAATCCATTCTTCCACCAACAAACAGTGAACATTTTTAGAAAGCTTTTTAATTGAACAAACAATAACTATCCAACAAACCAGTATAGATGCCAAGGCATTGTTGGTTTCAGGATAAGGAGCTCCTGGCCTCATTGTTGGAAACAACCATCAACCAAAGAAATCAACAGCAGAGCTGACTTAAACCCTGGCCGAAATGCCTGATACCTAACACTTTGTTGATTGCCTTCATTCATTCATTCATTCATTCATTCGTTCGTTCGTTCATTCATTCCTCATTGATTGAAGCACAGATTAGATCTTCGGAGGGCTGTGGGTGGTAACTTATTGACAGCAAATACTACCATAAGTGAAGCTGATATATATATATATATATATATATATATATATATTCTGAGGTTTTCGCGGATGTTTGTATGTAGGTCTTTGGTTATTCAGGTTTTCTCCCGTGTAAAATTGGAAGTGTCTTGGCGACGTTTCGATGAAGTCCCATTCGTCATCTTCAGGCTGGTGTTTTCGGCTTCGTGCTTCTAGGAGCAATGTAGTCCTAGAAGCTCCTAGAAGCATGAAGCCAAAAACACCAGCCTGAAGATGACAAATGGGACTTCGTCGAAACATCGCCAAGAAGCTTCCAATTTTACGCGGGAGAAAACCCAAATAACCAAAGACCTACATACAAATACCCGTGAAAACCTCAGAAAACACACACCCACCCACCCACACACACACACACAATTTTTTATAATCACAAGTACTTAATATTTTATCAGCAACATATTGTCTGGGTTCCAACATTTAAATTCCTTTCTTTCTACCTCATTTTTCTAGCCATTGATAAAAGGTATCCCATGTTCTAAAATATACTGAATCTTCTTTCTCTTTCATTTCCAATGTCAATCTATTGAAGCTGATTTCTGAAATGTGAGTGGCATTGCTCCTCCTGGAAAAATAAATCATTCTGTTCTGGCATTATTATGTAATTATAGGTCCCTTACTTATTTTAATTGACTAAGAATGAGATGCTGTGCACATCTACTGAAATGAGG
>JAKSXO010000004.1:110728984-110762666 GCA_024509115.1 Crotalus helleri | reverse complement strand
AGAAAAGAAGGAAGGAAAAAAGGGAGGAGGGACGGTGAGGGAGAAAGGAAAGAAGGAAGGAAGGAAGGAAAAAGGGAGGGAGGAAGGAAGGAAAAGAAAAGGAAGGAGGGATGGGAAGGAAAGAAGAAAGGAGAAGGAGGGTGGCAGGAAGGAAGAAAATAAAATGAGGGACAGCGAGGGAGAAAGGAAAGAAGGAAGGAAGAAGGAAGGAAGGAAGGAGAAGGAGGGTGGGAGGAAAGAAGGAAAGAAAAGAAAATGAAGAGGGACGCTGAGGGAGAAAGGAAAGAAGGAAGGAAGGAAAAAGGAGGGAGGGAAGGAGGGAGGGAGGAAGGAAGGAAAAGAAAAGGAAGGAGAGATGGGGAGGAAAGAAGGAAGGAAGGAAGGTGGGAGGAAAGAAAGAAGGAAAGAGGAAAGGAAGGAAGGAAGGATTAGCTGGCTAGGGAATTCTGGGAATTGAAGCCCACCTGTCGTAAAGTTGCCACAGTTTAAAGCTGCCACTTTATTTACCTGCAGCCTGAGCCCTTCCAGTGCAGGAATTCAGCTCAACCGTTTCTTGGTTCAGAAAAACAGCTTTTCTGAGGACTCTGCCCAAAACTGGCATCGTTTCTGCAGCTGCATTACAGGGCTAGCTCATAGCCAGCAGCCCTATCTCTTCCTCCTCCTCCTCCTCCTCCTCCTCCTCCTCCTGCTCCTCCTCCTCCTCCATCACCATCCTCTTCCTCACCCTTTATCTCCTCTCGTCCTGCAGAGGTGATTGGCGTGGCTGAGCTGGTTAACAAAAATCAACGGGCCCTGGTTTAGCAAATTTGACGAGGACCTGGCCACCGCCTTCTCCATCTACTGCGGCATCAGCATCGCCCACGTACGCTGGTTTTATTCTCTTTTTTCCCCCCCGACGCCTTTGGGCCCTTATCCCGGTGCAGCCCAGAAGCTTCCGCTGACCTTTGGGGAACTTTGGGGACCTGTAACCCCAATGCACCCCGACTGAAGCTGGCAAAGAAGTTTGTGGAAGAGGGCTTCTGGGGGGGGGGAAAGCCCTGAACATTAACTTTAATTAATATCTCCCGTAGAGAAGTTGCGTGCTCCAGGATGGACTGACTAAACCAGTGGTTCTTAACCTTTTTGAAAAAAATTGCCCCCTTGAGCCAATGAGAAAGTTGTCACCGCCCCCCTCCCCAACATAACCTCTCAATCACAACATAGGAAGTAATTCTTCAATTTATGCAAACCCTTTTTTTTGTTTGTTTTCTTTAAAATCGTCATCAGGACGTATCGATGCAAATAATTTATTTCCAGTCTTTTCCCCAGATCTCAACTGTTTGAAAAAATTTGGTGCCACCCGTCACTTTATTCCCAAACTTCGTGATACGTGTATTTCGTTATTATCTTATTTATTCAAGACACTTCAATGGAATGACCACGTTGAAAACAAAATTCAGTGGCAAGAAAGTGAAAGGCCCGAAAAGAAAAACAGTAACATTTAAGGATTGAATTACAAGTGAAATTTAAGGCGCAAAAAGAAATATAAAAAGGGTAGAGGCTGCTGTGCAACGCGCATGAAGATGCGTCTTCACGTATGTACGGCGTTCTGTACTGAAGCTAGCTGGAGGAACATTGGAAAACACAATTCAATCCACTAAGAGCGAGCGATCGGATGTTTTTGTACGACAGATAGGCAGCGATTCACTGTACGAAAAAGTCTCAAAAGTGTCCCAAAACTTCTCGCTCCATCGCCCCCATTTTTTGGTCCTTCGCCCCCGCGTCATCCCTTTTTGTTCCATCGCCCCCCTGAAAAACAAAATCCCCCCCCTGGGAAGGCGATATCGCCCAGGTTAAGAACCACTGCAGCTGCCAAAAAGGCCAACACAGTGCTAGGCTGCATTAACAGAGGGATAGAATCAAGATCACGTGAAGTATTAATACCACTCTTCAATGCCTTGGTAAGGCCACACTTGGAATACTGCATCCAGTTTTGGTCACCACGATGTAAAAAAGAGGTTGAGACTCTAGAAAGAGTACAGAGAAGAGCAACAAAGATGATCAGGGGGACTGGAGGCTAAAGCATATAAGGAACGGTTGCTGGAATTGGGTATGTCTAGTTAACGAAGAGAAGGACAAGGGGGGACATGATAGCAGTGTTCCAATATCTCAGGGGCTGCCATAAAGAAGAGGGAATTAAGCTATTCTCCAAAGCACCCGAAGGCAGGACAAGAAGCAACGGGTGGAAACTAATCAAGGAGAGAAGCAACCTAGAACTAAGGAGAAACTTCCTGACAGTGAGAACAATTAATCAGTGGAACAGCTTGCCTCCAGAAGCAGTAAATGCTCCAACACTGGAAGTTTTTAAGAAGAGACTGGACAGCCACTTGTCCGAAATGGTGTAGGGTTTCCTGCCCGAGCAGGGGGTTGGACTAGATGACCTCCAAGGTCCCTTCCAACTTTACTACTATTATTATTATTATAAATCTTCTTTTTTTTCTTCTCGCAGTCTTTGCTCTACAAGAAGGTCCGTGAGGCTCAGTACCGGAGTCACTTGGCCAACGAGATGATGATGTATCACATGAAGGTAATCCTACAGGCTAAAATAAAAACCAGTGTTTCTCAACCTTGACCATTTTAAGGCGTGTGGACTTCAACTCCCAGAATTCCACAGCCAGCAACGCTGGCTGTGGAATTCTGGGAGTTGAAGTCCACACGCCTTAAAATGGTCAAGGTTGAGGAACACTGGGCTAAATGAACGATCCCTGCCTGTCCGAAGAATAATTTGGGGGGTCCCAACCTGGAGCTGGGGGCTGCGCCAGAATGAATAAAAATGAGATGAAAGAAGAAGACCCCCCCTCCATTTTGGAAACATGGAGCCCCTTTTCTATTCCAGGTCTCTGAGGATGAGCACACCAAGCTTCTCCATGAAGGGATCACCCCGGTTTCGGACTTCGATCCGGACTTTGCCAAATTCACCTACACGCCACGATCCCTTCCTGAGGACGACACATCAATGGTGAGCGTTAGTCCTGGTTTGGCTTCTTGAAGCACCTGAAAAGATTGATTGATTGGTTGATTGGTTGGCTGGTTGGTTGATTCATTCATTCATTCATACATTCATTCTTCATTGATTGATTGATTCATTCTTTCGTTCGTTCATGCATTCATTCATTCATACATACATTCATTCTTCATTGACTGATTGACTTATTGATTGATTGATTGATTCATACATACATACATTCTTCATTGACTGATTGATTGATTGATTGATTCATACATACATACATACATTCTTCATTGACTGATTGATCTGGTTTGGCTGCTTGAAGCACCTGAAAAGATTGATTGATTGGTTGATTGGTTGCCTGGTTGGTTGATTGATTCATTCATTCATACATTCATTCTTCATTGATTGATTGATTCATTCGTTCGTTCGTTCATGCATTCATTCATTCATACATACATTCATTCTTCATTGACTGATTGACTTATTGATTGATTGATTGATTCATACATACATACATACATTCTTCATTGACTGATTGATTGATTGATTGATTCATGCATGCATGCATTCATTCATACATATATACATACATTCTTCATTGATTGATTGACTGATTGACTGATTCATTCATTCATTCATACATACATACATTCTTCATTGACTGATTGATTGATTGATTCATTCATTCATACATACATACATTCTTCATTGACTGAAAAGATTGATTGATTGGTTGATTGGTTGCCTGGTTGGTTGATTCATTCATTCATTCATACATTCATTCTTCATTGATTGATTGATTCGTTCGTTCGTTCATGCATTCATTCATTCACACATACATTCATTCTTCATTGACTGATTGACATTGATTGATTGATTCATACATACATACATTCTTCATTGACTGATTGATTGATTGATTGATTCATACATACATACATACATACATTCTTCATTGACTGATTGATCTGGTTTGGCTGCTTGAAGCACCTGAAAAGATTGGTTGATTGGTTGCCTGGTTGCCTGGTTGGTTGATTCATTCATTCATTCATACATTCATTCTTCATTGATTGATTGATTCATTCGTTCGTTCGTTCATGCATTCATTCATTCATACATACATTCATTCTTCATTGACTGATTGACATTGATTGATTGATTCATACATACATACATACATTCTTCATTGACTGATTGATTGATTGATTGATTCATGCATGCATGCATTCATTCATACATATATACATACATTCTTCATTGATTGATTGACTGATTGACTGATTGATTCATTCATTCATACATACATACATACATACATTGATTGACTGATTGATTGATTGATTCATTCATACATACATACATAGATTCTTCCTTGATTGATTGATTTTGATTGATTGATTGATTCATTCATTCATGCATTCATTCATTCATATATACATACATTCTTCATTGATTGATTGACTGATTGATTGATTCATGCATGCATGCATGCATACATTCATTCTTCATTGACTGATTCTGATTGATTCATTCATTCATACATATATATATTCTTCATTGATTGATTGATTGATTTTGATTGATTGATTCATGCACGCATGCATGCATTCATACATACATACATTCTTCATTGATTGATTGACTGACTGACTGATTGATTCATTCATTACATACATACATTCATTGATTGACTGCTTGATTGATTGATTCATTGATTCATACATACATAGATTCTTCATTGATTGATTAATTTTGATTGATTCATTCATTCATTCATGCATTCATTCATTCATTCATATATACATACATTCTTCATTGATTGATTGATTGATTGATTGATTGATTCATGCATGCATGCATTCATTCATTCTTCACTGATTGATTGACTGATTGATTTTTATGTACTCTCCTCTGCCAAGGGACACAGGGGAGGCCACATAGGTTGAAAAACATCAAGGATCAAATAATCAACCCATAAAAGCCTTTTGCACCCAGGACTGCCACCCACGCAGACCCCTCAGCAGCTGTAGAGGAAAGCTGAGCTGAGTACATGGTGGGGGGGAAAAGGCCTCAAGGCCAGGAAGGTCAGGGCTATCCAGAACCTGGGCAGGCCCAAGAGCAGAAGAAGCGATCCTTGTCTGTGGCCACCAGCATCTGCACTCCCACCGACAAGGCCACTAGTAGCCACGAGACTGTCCATGTAACCATGGTCACAGGGGCAGTACATTCTGCATAAGCTGTTGTTTCAGTGTCCTCTGAGACGGGAGAGGAGGAGAAGGAGACAGAGAAGGGAGGAAGAGGAGAAAGGAAGGAAGGGAGTAGGGAAAAGGGAAAGGAAAAGGAGAGGGAGAAAGAGAAAGGCAGAGAGAGGAGGAAGAGGAGGAGGAGGAGAAAGAAGGAGAAGGAAGGAGGAGAGGTAGGAGACAGAAGGGAGGAGGAGGAGAAAGAAAGGAGAAGGAGAAGAAAGAGGAGGGAGAGGGAATGGAGAAGGAGAGGGAGAGAGAAAGGCAGAGAGAGGAGGAGGAAGAGGAAGAGGAGGAGGTGGTGGAGAAAGAAAGAAGGGAGGAGAGGAAGGAGACAGAAAGGAGGAGAAAGAAAGAAGAAGGAGAAGAAAGGAGGGAGGGGAAATGGAGAAGGAGAGGGAGAAAAAGGCAGAGAAAGGAGGAGGAAGAGGAGGAGGAGGAGAAAGAAGGAGAAGGAAGGAGGAGAGGTAGGAGACAGAAGGGAGGAGGAGGAGGAGGAGAAAGAAAAGAGAAGGAGAAGAAAGAGGAGGGAGAGGGAATGGAGGAGAGGGAGAGAGAAAGGCAGAGAGAGGAGGAGGAAGAGGAAGAGGAGGTGGTGGAGAAAGAAAGAAGGGAGGAGAGGAAGGAGACAGAAAGGAGGAGAAAGAAAGAAGAAGGAGAAGAAAGGAGGGAGGGGAAATGGAGAAGGAGAGGGAGAAAGGCAGAGGGAGGAGGAGGAAGAGGAAGAAGAGAAAGAAGGAGGAGAAGGGAGGAGAAAGAGAAGGAAGAGATGGGAGGGAGAGGGAGAAAGAGGAAAGGCTGGGAAAGGGAGAAGAAAGAAGAGGAGAAGGAAGAGGGGGGAGAGAGGGAGTGGAGAGGGAAAGGCAGAGGGAGGAGGAAGAGGAGGAGGGAAGGAGGGAGAGAGAGAGAAAGGGAGCAGAGGGCAAGAGAGGGGAGAGGGAGCATCAAAACTATGTCACAACTCCTCACAATCACAACAGTCTTCTACATTGCCACAATGTTGGGGGGGGCAGAGGTTTCAATCTGGCCATGGCCAACAGGAAGACTCTTTCCCCATCAACCCTTCCACTCATCTTTCCCTGTCTTTCTTTCTTTCTTTCTTTCTTTCTTTCTTTCTTTCTTTCTTTCTTTCTTTCTTTCTTTCTTTCTATCTTTCTTTCTTTCTTTCTTTTCCCCACAGGCCATTCTGAGCATGCTCCAGGACATGAATTTCATCAGCAGTTACAAAATCGACCGTCAGACTCTAGTCAGGTGAGTTTGGGGACCCCAGCAAGGAAGGGACCCCTTAAGGAGACTTCAATTGGGGGGGCGTCAATAAGGCCTTGCTGACTTTCTTTCTTTCTTTCTTTCTTTCTTTCTCTTCCTTCCTTCCTTCTTTCCTTCTTTCTTCCTTCTTTCTTTCTTTCTTTCTCTTCCTTCCTTCCTTCTTTCCTTTCTTTCTTTCTCTTCCTTCCTTCCTTCCTTCTTTCCTTTCCTTCCTTCTTTCTTTCTTTCTTTCTTTCTCTTCCTTCCTTCCTTCCTTCTTTCCTTTCCTTCTTCCTTCTTTCTTTCTTTCTTTCTTTCTTTCTCTTCCTTCCTTCCTTCTTTCCTTTCATTCTTTCTTTCTTTCTCTTCCTTCCTTCCTTCTTTCCTTTCTTTCTTTCTTTCTTTCTTTCTTTCTCTTCCTTCCTTCCTTCCTTCTTTCCTTTCCTTCTTTCTTCCTTCTTTCTTTCTTTCTTTCTTTCTCTTCCTTCCTTCCTTCTTTCCTTTCTTTCTTTCTCTTCCTTCCTTCCTTCCTTCTTTCTTTCTTTCTTTCTTTCTTTCTTTCTTTCTTTCTTTCTTTCTCTTCCTTCTTTCTTTCTTTCTTTCTTTCTTTCTTTCTTTCTTTCTTTCTTTCTTTCTTTCTTTTGGTCCTTCTACTCAGGTTCTGCCTGATGGTGAAAAAGGGGTACCGGGACCCTCCGTATCACAACTGGACGCACGCTTTCTCCGTCTCCCACTTCTGCTACCTGCTCTACAAGAACCTGGAGCTCGTCAACTATCTGGAGTAAGTGGGCAGGATGGAGGGGGCTTAATGTACGCCAGGGGTCGTCAGAAGAAGGTTGGGCAACCCTTTGTCCAGAATGGTCCAGGCTGGGTTTCCTGCCTGAGCAGCAGGGGGCTGGACTAGATGACCTCCCAAGTCCCTTCCAACTCTTGTGATTCTGTTCATTAATCAGTGGAACGACTTGCTTCCAGAAGTGTAGGGTCTCCTGCCTGAGTAGCAGGGGGCTGGACTAGATGATCTTCAAGGTGGCTTCCAAGTTTTGTTGTTATTATTATTATCATTATTATTATTATTATTATTATTACTACTAAGTTGTGGGTGCTCCATCCCTGGAGGTTTTTAAGAAGAGGCTGGACAGCCCTTTGTCTGAAATGAGATAGGGTCTCCCGCCTGAGCAGGGGGCTGGACTAGATGACCTCCAAGGTCCCCTTCCCTCTCTGTTCCGCTTGGCTAGCGTTTCTCGTGATCCTGATGCCGTCCCTCTGTTCATGCAGCCCGGAACTGATGCCCTCCGATCTTTTTCTTCTCCGCAGAGACATTGAAATCTTCGCCCTGTTCGTCTCCTGCATGTGCCACGACCTGGACCACCGAGGCACCAACAATTCTTTTCAGGTGGCCTCGGTGAGGTTGGGGGGGCTGCTCTGGCGGGGGGGGGCTGGGAATTCTGGGACTTGAAGTCCACCCATGCTGGCTCAGGAACTCTGGGAGTTGAAGTCCAACTCTGGTGGCTGGGGGATACTGGGAGTTGAAGTCCACCCTTCTTAAAGCATCCTGGCTGGGGAATTCTGGAAGTTGAAGTTCACCCTTCTTAAAGCATGCTGTCTGGGGAATTCTGGGAGTTGAAGTCCACCCATCTTAAAGCATCCTGGCTGGGGGATTCTGGGAGTTTGAAGTTCCCCCATCTTAAAGTATCCTGGCTGGGGAATTCTGGGAGTTGAAGTCCCCCCATCTTAAAGCATGCTGTCTGGGGAATTCTGGGAGTTGAAGTCCACCCTTCTTAAAGCATCCTAGCTGGGGAATTCTGGGAGTTGAAGTCCCCCCATCTTAAAGCATGCTGTCTGGGGAATTCTGGGAGTTGAAGTCCCCCCATCTTAAAGCATCCTGGCTGGGGAATTCTGGGAGGAAGTCCACCCTTCTTAAAGCATCCTGGCTGGGGAATTCTGGGAGTTGAGGTCCCCCCATCCTAAAGCATGCTGTCTGGGGAATTCTGGGAGTTTGAAGTTCCCCCATCTTAAAGCATCCTGGCTGGAGAATTCTGGGAGGAAGTCCACCCTTCTTAAAGCATCCTGGCTGGGGTATTCTGGGAGTTGAAGTCCACCCTTCTTAAAGCATGCTGGCTGGGGAATTCTGGGAGTTGAAGTCCACCCATCTTAAAGCATCCTGGCTGGGAAATTCTGGGAGTTGAAGTCCCCCCCCATCTTAAAGCATGCCAGCTGGGGGATTCTGGGACTTGAAGTCTAGAAGTCATCAAAGGACCAAGTTTGAAGACTCCTGGCTTAAAGAGATGCAGAAAAACTCCGGAGAAGCTTCCGATTCTAGCCAACTGAGGGCCGTTGCCACCCATCCCATTGTCTGCTCTATTTTCGCTCAGCCACCCCCTACCCCTCGGGGGTCTTCTTCACCCATAGCTGGACCCTGCCAATGAGACCCGTCTCCATTCTCTCTCTTCCAGAAATCCGTCCTGGCGGCTTTGTACAGTTCCGAAGGATCCGTGATGGAGGTAAAGGAAGACAAGGATCAGCCCCACAGCCAAGAAGGATCGACTCGTTTTGTATGGAATAGGACAGGGGTCTTCCAACGTGCCCCTTTTATGACTTGTGGACTTCAACTCCCAGAATTCCTCAGCCAGCATGGCTGGCTGAGGAATTCTGGGAGTTGAAGTCCATAAGTCATAAAAGGGGCACGTTGGAAGACCCCTGGAATAGGAGGACAACTAGACCAGTGGTTCTCAGCCTGTGGGTCGGGACCCCATTTGGGGTCGAACGACCATTTTACAGGGGTCGCCAAACAACGCAGTCCGCCATTTTTCCCCCCCTTTTCCTTAGCTGTGCTACTCCCTTTTATTCTATTGGGTTTTGAAAGCCAATAGAATAGACTCTCTTGAATAGAGTCTAATTCTATTGGCTTTCCAAAGCCCATAGGAATTGTCCAGGCTGTCTCTGCCCTGCTGAGCCCGCCAAAAGTCCCAGTCTGCAAACGGTGCTGCACCCGTTGAGTAGTCCTCGACTTACGACCGGTTGAGTAGTCCTCGACTTACAACCGGTTGGGGGGGGTCGCAGCATTAAAAAGGTTGAGAACCACTGAACTGGAACTTAGAGTCGTAGACATGGGGGTCAACCTCTTCTCCAAAGCACCTGAAGGCAGGACAAGAAGCGATAAAGGATAAAATATAGGAATAACAGTGGCAGGAATGAGGGAATGTCTCGTTTAATGACGAGAAGGACGAGGGGGGACAGGAGAGCAGCCTTCCAGTATCTCAGGGGCTGCCCCACAGAAGAAGCAGTCAAGCTCTGCTCCAAAGCTCCATTGCGGTCGTAAGTTGAGGAAGGCCTGAGTCTGTGTCACGCCCTGATGCTCTTGCACGGGCCAGTTACACACTTCCAAAGGATTGCTGTGTGAGTCCCCCGATGCAAATAGATTCCTCTCCATCTCTGTGGTTGTGTTTGTTTGTCGCAGAGACACCATTTTGCCCAGGCCATCGCCATCCTGAACACGCACGGCTGCAACATCTTCGACCATTTCTCACGCAAGGTGAGCCCCCAGACAGGCTCGGACACCCCCCCTCCACCGGGGGGGGGGGAAATTGAGGAGGGGGCTGCCAAAAAGGGGTCAGGGTTTTGTTTTGATGGCACACAGGGACAGATACGGCCTTGACTTGTTTGGATTCCCTCCCCTCCCCAGGTGGTCTGGGGTGTGCTAACTGGGGGATTCTGGGAGTCAAAGTCCAGCTCTGGTGACTGGGAATTCTGGGAGTTGTCCACCCTTTGCTGGCTGGGGGATTCTGGGAGTTGAAGTCAAGCTCTGGTGGCTGGGGGATTCTAGGAGTTGAAGTCCACTCTTTGCTGGCTGGGGGATTCTGGGAGTTGAAGTCCAGCTCTGGTGGCTGGGAATTCTGGGAATTGAAGTCCAGCTCTTGTGGCTGGGAATTCTGGGAGTTGAAGTCCACCCTTGTTGGCTGGGGGATTCTGGGAGTTGAAGTCCAGCTCTGGTGGCTGGGAATTCTGGGAATTGAAGTCCAGCTCTGGGGGCTGGGAATTCTGGGAATTGAAGTCCACCCTTGCTGGCTGGGGAATTCTGGGAATTGAAGTCCACCTGTGCTGACTGGGGGATTCTGGGAGTTGAATTCCCCCCACCTTAAAGTATTCTGGCTGGGGAATTCTGGGAGTTGAAGTCCACCCTTGTTGGCTGGGGGATTCTGGGAGTTGAAGTCAAGCTCTGGTGGCTGGGAATTCTGGGAATTGAAGTCCAGCTCCGGGGGCTGGGAATTCTGGGAATTGAAGTCCACCCTTGCTGGCTGGGGAATTCTGGGAATTGAAGTCCACCTGTGCTGACTGGGGGATTCTGGGAGTTGAATTCCCCCCACCTTAAAGTATTCTGGCTGGGGAATTCTGGGAGTTGAAGTCCACCCATCTTAAAGCACGCCAGCTGGGGAATTCTGGGAGTTGAAGTCCACCTATGCCGACTGGGGGATTCTGGGAGTTGAAGTCCACCCCTCTTAAAAGTTGCAAAGGCCGAGAGACCCTGCACTTTGATCAGGCCCTGTTCCCAAATTGCCCAGGGCGTCTTTGGTCACCGAAGGTCCAGTTGTTGCCCCCAAACTGTTCCACCACCTTCTCCAAGCCGTTGGTGGAGTTTCAGCGTCCCACCTGGGACTTCTTAGAGGGGCCTCCGGCTCAGATGCCCCGCTTCGGGCCAGGGGGCAGCCTCTCTCGGTCACGTAGTACTGAAGGACGGTGAAGCAGAGACCGCTTGATCCCACAGGATTACCAAAGGATGCTAGATCTGATGAGGGACATCATCCTGGCCACCGACCTGGCCCATCACTTGAGGATCTTCAAAGACCTGCAGAAGATGGCAGACGGTAAAGCGGGGCACCCCGTCCTTCCCAAATTGAGGTCCTTCTTCAGGGGTGGGCAGATCTGGAAGGACCTCACCCAATCCCTAAAGGGCAAAAAGTTGTGTTTGTGTCCCGGACACAACTTGGACCAACACATCTCTACACACAAGCTCCTCAGATATGGGTTCCCTCAAGTGGAACTCAGTTGTTGTTGTTGTTTTTAATTTTTTGTATTATTATTATTATTATTCTTAAAATCCCATTTCTACATTGAACAGTGGGTTGTCTAGATATACCGTACAAGTATTAAGATGTAATAATCATCACATGCATAATAATCTTATCAAAATACAATCACGTACTAGAAAATAGCCATCAAATGGTCCAAAATAGCATTACCTGCATTGACATTAGTTATATAACAATCAACAATGCCTGTGAGTGTGTTTGTGATGAGAAGGTGGCCTTCCACTTGCAATTATTTGTTTAATGACCGTTGGAAGTTACAACAGCACGGAAAAAAGTGACTTATGGCCGTTTTCACCCTTACGACCATGGCAGCATCCCCAGGGGGTCACGGGGCAGATGCTCGGCAACCGGCGCGTACTTACGACGGTCGCGGTGTCGCGGGGTCATGTGATCCCTTTTTGTGACCTTCTGACAAGCCCGCTTGGAAGCCAGACTCACTTTACAACCGTGTTTCTGATGGTCGTAAGCCGAGGACTGCCTGCGTATTTTTAGAACAAGTCACGTCTGAAATGGCAGCTCAGAAATGGTGTCGACCAGGAGAAAAGTGGATATTTACTAACTACGGAATCAATTGGACAGCCCTTTTGTCTGAAATGGTATAGGGTTTCCTGCCTGAGCAGGGGGTTGGACTAGATGATCTCCAAGGTCCCTTCCAACTTTATTATTATTATTATTATTATTATTATTATTATTATTATTATTATTATTATTATTATTATTATTATTATTATTATCATTATTATTATTATTATTATTATTATTATTATTATTATTTGAAGGAAGTTTCTCTCGGGTGGGGGGGGGACACGTTTGGACCATGTTCCGACGATCCCGAAAGCAGGGAGCCTGATCCTGGTTTCTGAAAAGGAGGATGCCCAAAAGAGTAGATTTTGTGTCGGGCGCTGGGTCTGTTCAACAGGTAGGGGCAGTCTCTGAGGCAAGGATGACAATTGCATTAGGTGTATTTAGGCAAATATACTTCTTTTTTCCCCTTCTCTCTGTATTGCTTTATCTTCTCCTTCACCTCCCTTTCTTTCTTTCATTCTTTCTTTCTTTTTTCTTTCCTTCCTTCTACTTTTTCCTTCTTTCCATCCTCCCTCCCTCCCTTCATTCTTTCGTTCCTTCCTTTTCTCCTCTCCCTCCCTTCATCCCTCCTTCCTTTCCCTTCCTCCTTTCTTTCTTTCTTTCTTTCTTTCTCTCTCCCTCCCTCCTTTCCTTTTCCTACTTTTTCCTCCCTCTCTCCCTTTGTTCTTTCATTCCTTCCTTTTCTCCTCTCCCTCCCTCCGTCCCTCCCTTTCCTTTCCTCCTTTCCCTTCCTCCTTTCTTTCTTTTTTCTTTCCTTCCTTCCTTCTCCTACTTTTTCCTCCTTTCCATCCTCCCTCCCTTCATTCTTTCGTTCCTTCCTTTTCTCCTCTCCCTCCCTTCATCCCTCCTTCCTTTCCCTTCTTTCTTTCTTTCTTTCTTTCTTTCTTTCTTTTTTCTTTCCTTCCTTCCTTCTCCTACTTTTTCCTCCTTTCCATCCTCCCTCCCTTCATTCTTTCATTCCTTCCTTTTCTCCTCTCCCTCCCTTCATCCCTCCTTCCTTTCCCTTCTTTCTTTCTTTCTTTCTTTTTTCCTTCCTTCTCCTACTTTTTCCTCCTTTCCATCCTCCCTCCCTCTCTTCATTCTTTCGTTCCTTCGTTCTCTCCCTCCCTTCATCCCTCCTTCCTTTCCCTTCCTCCTTTCTTTCTTTCTTTCTTTCTTTCTTTCTTTCTTTCTTTCACTCTCTCTCCCTCCCTCCCTCCCTTCCTTTTCCTACTTTTTCCTCCCTCTCTCCCTTTGTTCTTTCGTTCCTTCCTTTTCTCCTCTCCCTCCCTCCGTCCCTCCCTTTCCTTTCCTCCTTTCCCTTCCTCCTTTCCCTTCCTCCTTCCTTCCTTCCTTCCTTCCTTCCTTCCTTCCTTTCTTTCTTTCTTTCTTTCCTTATTTCTTTCTCTTCCTTCTTTCCTTCATTCCCCCCTCCCTCCCTTCCTTCTCCACCTTTCCTCCTTCCCTTCCTTTCTTTTTCTTCCCTTCCTTTTTTTCTTTTCCTTCCCTTCCTCCCTCCCACTTTTTCTCCTACTCTTCCCTTCTCTTTCCTTCTCTCTCTCTCTTTCTCTCTCTCTCCTCCTTTCCTCCTCCTCCTCTTCCCCCCCCCCTTTGCAGTCGGCTACGACCCAGCCAACAAGCAACACCACAGTCTCCTCCTGTGCCTCCTCATGACCTCCTGTGACCTCTCGGACCAGACCAAAGGCTGGAAGACCACCCGCAAGATTGCGGTGAGCGCCGGAAGGAAAGGAGGCCAAGGAGAGAGGCCGGGTCACCCAAGGACCCTCCGCCCTGGGCAGCCACGTCCCCCGCAGGCTCCCCCCCCTTTTTGGGAGCCCGGGCAAAAAAGCTCTCCAAACTTTCCCTGTTGAATCGCAGCTCGAAGGGAAAGGGGAGCATCGAGCAGGCTTTCCTGTTCGAGCGGGGTGGGGGAGGTAGTGGGGTGGACTAGAGGACCTCTGAGGTCCCTTCTTCCAATTCTGTGATTCTGTCATTCTGTGAGGGTCTCCTGCCCGAGCAGGAGGCTGGACTAGAGGACCTCTGAGGTCCCTTTTCCACCTCTAGTTATTCTGTGACTCTATAAGGGTTTCCTGCCTGAGCAGGGGGATGGACTAGATGACCTCTGAGGTCCCTTTTCCAACTCTAGTTATTCTGTGACTCTGTAAGGGTCTCCTGCCTGAGCAGGGGTTGGACTAGATGACCTCTGAGGTCCCTTTCCAACTCTGTGATTCTGTCATTCTGTGAGGGTCTCCTGCTCGACCAGGGGGATGGACTAGAAGACCTCCGAGGTCCCTTTTCCAACTCTAGTTATTCTGTGTAAGGGTCTCCTGCATGAGCAGGGGGTTGGACTAGATGACCTCCAAGGTCCCTTCCAACTCTTATGATTTTATAAAGATCTCCTGCTTGAGCAGGGGTTGGACTAGATGACCTCTGAGGTCCCTTTCCAACTCTGTGATTCTGTCATTCTGTGAGGGTCTCCTGCTCGACCAGGGGGATGGACTAGATGACCTCTGAGGTCCCTTCCCCCTCTATTCTTCTGTCATTCTGTAAGGTTCTCCTGCTCGAGCAGGGGGCTGGACTAGAAGACCTCTGAGGTCCCTTTTCCAACTCTAGTTATTCTGTGTAAGGGTCTCCTGCATGAGCAGGGGGTTGGACTAGATGACCTCCAAGGTCCCTTCCAACTCTTATGATTTTATAAAGATCTCCTGCTTGAGCAGGGGTTGGACTAGATGACCTCTGAGGTCACTTTCCAACTCTAGTTATTCTGTGACTCTGTAAGGGTTTCCTGCCCGAGCAGGGGGATGGACTAGAAGACCTCCGAGGTCCCTTCTTCCAGCTCTGTGATTCTGTCATTCTGTAAAGGTCTCCTGCTCGACCAGGGGGCTGGACTAGAAGACCTCAGAGGTCCCTTTTCCAACTCTATTCTTCTGTCATTCTGTGAGGGTCTCCTGCTCGACCAGGGGGATGGACTAGATGACCTCTGAGGTCCCTTTTCCAACTCTAGTTATTCTGTGACTCTGTAAGGGTTTCCTGCCCGAGCAGGGGGATGGACTAGAAGACCTCCGAGGCCCCTTCTTCCAGCTCTGTGATTCTGTCATTCTGTAAAGGTCTCCTGCTCGACCAGGGGGCTGGACTAGAAGACCTCAGAGGTCCCTTTTCCAACTCTATTCTTCTGTCATTCTGTGAGGGTCTCCTGCTCGACCAGGGGGATGGACTAGATGACCTCTGAGGTCCCTTTTCCAACTCTAGTTATTCTGTGACTCTGTAAGGGTTTCCTGCCCGAGCAGGGGGATGGACTAGAAGACCTCCGAGGTCCCTTCTTCCAGCTCTGTGATTCTGTCATTCTGTAAAGGTCTCCTGCTCGACCAGGGGGCTGGACTAGAAGACCTCAGAGGTCCCTTTTCCAACTCTATTCTTCTGTCATTCTGTGAGGGTCTCCTGCTCGACCAGGGGGATGGACTAGATGACCTCCGAGCTCCCTTCTTCCAACTCTCTGATTCTGTCATTCTGCCAGTGGTCCTTTTGGGGGGGGGCACCTAGAGGTCATCTGTACTTGGGCTCTGCAGCCAGCCGGGCTTCCCCCATTCCCCCTCTTGATGTCTGGGGGATGCTCAGCGCCAGATCCCAGGGGATCGGGAGAGCACCAGATTGGGGAACTTCGCCGCAGGGAATCGATCGCTCCTCCTCAGGAGTTGAAGTGGGCCCTGGCATGAGAGGGACGGTGATGGGGGGGGTCCCTGGACCCCCCCCCCCAAAAAACAAATGTGCAGATGGAAGAGTTGAAGGCTTGTCAACATGCCCTGAATCCCTGTTTTTCCTTTCCAGGAGCTGATCTACAAGGAATTCTTCTCCCAGGGCGATCTGGTACGTAAGCCTGAAATGCCATCGTGGCCTCCGAGACCTTGGAGGTCATCTAGTCCAACCCCCTGCTCAAGCAGGAGACCTCGCGCCACCCAAGACCAACGGGGCCCCAATCTCTTCTCGGGAACCTCCAGGGATGGAACAGGCGCGACGTCCACCCACCGCTAGCCTGAAACGAAGGACCGTGAGAACCATCAGCCAGGGGAACAACCTGCCACCAGGAGTTGTGGCTGCTCCGTCCCTGGAGGTTTTCAAGAAGAGACTGGGCCGCTTGTTGGTCTGGAAGGGTGTAGGCAGGGTCTCCTGCCTGAGGCGAGAGTGGGGGGTGGACTAGTGGATCTCCCAGGTCCCTTCCAGCTGTGTGATGGTTCTGTTAACCCTTTGGGGGTTGTTCTTGGAGAAGAGGGGGGGGTTGCCAGGGAGCTGGTGGAAGGGGGGAGATTTGTCCCCCTCCCCACGGGGGAGAATTCAGCACCACCCAGCGACTGGGCAGATGGGGTCCCCCACCCCAAAGGGCCAGGAACCCCCCAAAGGTGCTCGGGTGGAGACCTTTAGAAGGGGCCCCTTCTCCGCCTCTGGGACCCCGGGGCCACGGCAGGCCAGGGCAAGCCGGAAGGAAGGGAAGAAAGGAATTACCCATCTCTTCTCTCTCTCTCTCTCTTTCGCCCCTTCTTTCCTTCCTTCCTTCCTTACTCTCTTTCTCTCTCTTTTGCCCTCTTTCTTCCTTCCCTCCTTCCTTCCTTTCTCTTTCTTTCTCTCTCTCTCTTTCACCCTTTCTTTTGTCTCTTTCTCTTTTTCTCTTTCTCTCTTTCTCTCTGTTTCTCCCTTGTTTCTTTCTTTCCTTTCTTTCTCTGCCTCTTTCTCTCTGTTTTGCCTTTTCTTTCTTTCTCTCTCTCTTTCTCTCTCTCTGTTTCGCCCCCTTTCTTTCTTTCTTTCTTTCTTTCTTCTTTCTTTCTTTCTTTCTTTCTTTCTCTTTCTTTCTCTCTCTCTCTTTCACCCTTTCTTTTGTCTCTTTCTCTTTTTCTCTTTCTCTCTTTCTCTCTGTTTCACCCTTGTTTCTTTCTTTCTTTTCTTTCTCTGTCTCTTTCTCTCTCTCTGTTTTGCCTTTTCTTTCTTTCTCTCTCTCTTTCTCTCTCTGTTTCGCCCGCTTTCTTTTTCTCTTTCTTTCTCTCTCTCTCTTTCACCCTTTCTTTTCTCTCTCTCTTTTTCTCTTTCTCTTTCTCTCTGTTTCACCCTTGTTTCTTTCTTTCTTTCCTTTCTTTCTCTCTTTCTCTTTCTCTTTCTCTCTCTCTGTTTTGCCTTTTATTTCTTTCTCTCTCTCTTTCTCTCTGTTTCGCTTCCTTCCTTCCTTTCTTTTTTTCTTTCTCTTTCTTTCTCTCTCTCTCTTTCGCCCTTTCTTTTTTCTCTCTTTCCCTCTTTCCCTCTTTTTCTCTTTCTCTCTGTTTCACCCTTTTTTCTTTCTTTCTTTTCTTTCTCTCTCTTTCTCTGTTTGCCTTTTATTGTTTTCTCTCTCTTTCTCTCTCTCTGTTTCGCCCCCTTCCTTCCTTCCTTCCTTCCTTTCTTTCTTTCTTTTTTCTTTCTCTTTCTTTCTCTCTCTTTCGCCCTTTCTTTTTTCTCTCTTTCCCTCTTTTTCTCTTTCTCTTTCTCTCTCTGTTTCACCCTTTTTTCTTTCTTTCTTTTTTCTTTCTCTCTCTCTTTCTCTTTTTCTCTTTCTCTTTGTTTGGCCTTTTATTTCTTTCTCTTTCCCTCTGTTTGGCTTTCTTTCTTTCTTTTTTTCTTTCTCTTTTTTCTCTTTCTCTTTCTTTCTTTCTCCCTCTCTGTTTCTCCCTCTTGCGCTCTCGCTCTCCCTCTCTCTCTCTCTCCTTCCCCAGGAGAAAGCCATGGGCAACCGTCCGATGGAGATGATGGACCGGGAAAAGGCCTACATCCCTGAGCTGCAGATCAGCTTTATGGAACACATCGCCATGCCCATCTACAAGTGAGAGGGGAAGGCTGGGGGGCTGGCAGGGGTGCAGGACGGGGGTGTGGGGGGATGTTCCTCAGGGAATCTCCCCAGCGGGGCAGGAATGTGCAAGCCCTCCCCCCCTGAAGTCCCTAGAAGGCAGCAGACACTCTCAGGTAGACAGCTCCTGGCCCTGGAAGCTCTCCAGTTGGCATTTGGCAACCCTCCTCGGGGTATGTCCCCCCACTCCATCCGAGTCCCCTCTAGCCCCACAGGGAGGTCTGATGTCTGGATGATCTTTCCTTCCTTCCCTCCTTCCTTCCTTCCCTTCCTTCCTTCCTTCCTCCCTCCCTCCCTCCCTTCCTTCTTCCCCTCCTTCCTCCCTCCCTTCCTTCCTTCCCTCGTTCCTCCCTTCCTCCCTCCCTTCCTTCCTCCCTCCCTCCCTTCCTTCCTCCCTCCCTTCCTCCTCCCCTCCCTTCTCCCCTCCTTCCTTCCTTCCTTCTCTCGTCCCTCACTTCCTTCCTTCCTTCCTACCCTCCTCCGATCCTTCCCTTCCTTTCTCTCTTCTTCCCTCCCTCCCTCCCTTCCTTCTTCCCCTCCTTCCTTCCTACCCTCCTCCCTTCCTGTCCTTCCTCCCTGCCTCCCTCCCTCCCTCCTTCCTTCCTTCATCCCTTCCTCCCTCCTTCCTCCCCTCCTTCCTTCCTCCCTCCCTTCCTTCCTTCCCTCCTTCCTCCCTCCCTCCCTCCTTCCTCCCTTCCTTCCTCCCTCCTTCCTTCCTTCCTTCCTCCCTCCCTTCCTTCCACCCTCCCTCCTTCCTTCCTTCCTCCCTCCCTCCTCCCTTCCTCCCCTCCTTCCTCCCTTCCTTCCTCCCTCCTTCCTTCCTTCCTTCCTCCCTCCCTTCCTTCCTCCCTCCCTCCTTCCTTCCTTCCTCCCTCCCTCCTCCCTTCCTCCCCTCCTTCCTCCCTTCCTTCCTCCCTCCTTCCTTCCTTCCTTCCTCCCTCCCTTCCTTCCTCCCTCCCTCCTTCCTTCCTTCCTCCCTCCCTCCTCCCTTCCTCCCCTCCTTCCTCCCTTCCTTCCTCCCTCCTTCCTTCCTTCTTTCCTCCCTCCCTTCCTTCCTTCCTCCCTCCCTCCTTCCTTCCTTCCCTCCTTCCTCCCTCCCTCCCTCCTTCCTCCCTTCCTTCCTCCTCCTTCCTTCCTTCCTCCCTCCTTCCTCCCTTCCTCCCTCCTTCCTCCCCTCCTTCCTCCCTTCCTTCCTTCCTCCCTCCTTCCTTCCTTCCTTCCTCCCTCCCTCCCTTCCTCCTTCCTTCCTTCCTCCCTCCCTCCCTCCCTCCCTTCCCTCCTTCCTCCCTCCCTCCCTCCTTCCTCCCTTCCTCCCTCCCTCCTTCCTTCCTTCCTTCCTCCCTCCCTCCCTCCCTTCCTTCTTCCCCTCCCTCCTTCCTCCCCTCCTTCCTCCCTCCCTCCTCCCTCCCTCCCCCCCTCCCAGGCTGCTTCAGGAGCTCTTCCCCAAGGCGAGAGAGCTGTACGAGCGGGTGGCCAGCAACCGGGAGCATTGGACCAAAGTCTCCCACAAGTTCACCCTGCGGGGCCTTCCCAGCAACAACTCCCTGGACTTCCTGGACGAGGAGTACGACCTGCAGGCCATGGCCGAGAAGGACGGGGGGCTGAAGATGAACGGCTGCCTGGACGGGGAGGACGGGCACGGGGATCCGGAGCTGGAATGAGGCCCCCCCGGCCCACCCCCCAGCCCCCCCCCATCCACCCCCCCCAGCCCCACACAAGTGCAACTTTGGCCCCTCCCTCCCTCTCTGTCCCCAGGGAAAACTGGGGGGGGCGCTGAGTCTGGAAAGAAGCCACCCGGGCTTTTTACGTTTATGCCGTGAACTGGATCTGCTGCAAACCACATTTCCTTTTCCCCACTTCTCCCCTTTCATCCCAGTTCATCCCCAGTCTGCGTTTTAGCATCCGGCTTGGTCTGCTCGCTCTGGAGTCACACCGGTTCTGCTCTCGGTTGACCCCCCCCCCACGCGGTTCTGCCATCCACATCTGGGGGGGTTCTCAAACCTCCAGCTCAGGGGTCTTCAAACTTGGCCTTTGGATGACCGGTGGACTTCAGTTCCCAGAATTCCTCAGCTAGGCACGCTGGCTGAGGGATTCTGGGAGTCGAAGTCCAGGGGTCTCCAAACTAGGCCCTTTGATGACTTGTGGACTTCAACTCCCAGAATTTCTCAGCCAGCGTGCCTAGCTGAGGAATTCTGGGAGTTGAAGTCCAGGGGGTCTTCAAACTTGGCCCTTTGATGACTCGCGGACTTCAACTCCCAGAATTCCTCAGCTAGGCATGTGCCTGGCTGAGGAATTCTGGGAGTTGAAGTCCACAAGTCATAAAAGTGTCATAGTTCCCTCACGCTGGCTGAGGACTTTTGGGAGTTGAAGTCTGCGAGTCATGAAAGGGTTATAGTTCCCCCATGCTGGCTGAGGAATTCTGGGAGTTGAAGTCCACAAGTCATCAAAGGGTCAAAGTTCCCTCATGATGGCTGAGGGATTCTGGGAGTTGAAGTCCACAAGTCATCAAAGGGTCATAGTTCCCTCATGCTGGCTGAGGAATTCTGGAGTTGAAGTTCACAAGTCATAAAAATGTCATAGTTCCCTCACACTGGCTGAGGAATTTTGGGAGTTGAAGTCCACAAGTCATCAAAGGGTCAAAGTTCCCTCACGATGGCTGAGGAATTCTGGGAGTTGAAGTCCAAGAGTCTTACAAATTTCATAGTCCCCTCACGCTGGCTGAGGAATTCTGGGAGTTGAAGTCCACGAGTCATAAAAGAGCCAGGTTTGAAGACCCCCTGCTCCAGGTCACGGTTGATCCCAATGCTGCTTTCCCCCCCCCCTCAAAAAAGCAACTGGAATTCCTGGGTTTTTTTTTCCCTTGAAAAAGTGTCGCTTCTCATCCAAAAAGTTTCCAAAGAGCTAGAGGAAAAAAAAACACAAAACCAGGAAGTCCATTTCCTTTTTGAAAAGCCCCTCGGGTTCTCCCACCCACCCAATTTGTACCTTTGGCTCTGGAGAGGCCGTTTCTGAAGCTCCCTCAAAAGTCACCAGTTTGCAAGAATATCCGAATTTCTGGCCTGGCGCCTTTTCCGATGCAAGACTAAAGGAAGCCTTGGATTCTCCTGGGAGGGAAGAGGGGGGCTAGACCCCCCCTCCCCCCCAGAACAGCTTTGGAAACTTTAAGGAGGGGGGGGGAAACTAGACCCCAGAATATACATTCATTTCCTCCATAATGGAGGAATTCTACCCAAACGGGCCAGGAACGAGGGCAAAACTCTGAATGAGCAAATCATGTGCTTTCTTTTTTTTTTTCATCTTGAGAAAGTGGGTTTGTACTAAACGCAGGCAGTCCTCAGGTTACGACCGCACGGTTGAGCCCAAATTTTTTGTCGCTAAGCAAGACGGTGGTTCTTTTACCCCGTTTTGCGACCAATAGGAGAAAATATTTCTGCTCAGGGTTGAACTGTGGGGGTCCCTGGCGCCCTCTGAGCTGGGTGGTTTTCCTGCAGACGTTTGGTGACCCAACTAGGGAATATCATCAGTGCTGGAAGGGATGGGATGCTGTGGAGAGGAGGAGGAGGAGGAAGAGAGGAGGAGGGGGGGGAGGAGGAGGAGGAGGAGGAGGACTGTGGGGTCCTTGGTGCCCTCTGAGCTTGGTGGTTTTCTTCAAGACGTTTCATGACCCAACTAGGGAACCTCATCAGTGCTAGAAGGGAGGAGGAGGAGGAGGACTATGGGGTCCTTGATGCTCTCTGAGCTTCGTGGTTTTCCTGCAGACATTTTGTGACCCAATTAGGGAACATCATCAGTGCTGGAAGGGAGGAGGAGGACTGTGGGGTCCTTGATGCTCTCTGAACTGGGTGGTTTTCCTGCAGACGTTCCATGACCCAACTAGGGAACATCATCAGTGCTAGAAGGGGGGGATGCTGTGGAGAGGAGGAGGAGGAGGAGGAACACTGGAATCCTTGGTGCCCTCTGAGCTTGGTGGTTTTCTTCAAGACGTTTCATAACACAACTAGGTAACATCATCAGTGCTAGGAGGAGGAGAGGAAAAGGACTGTGGGGTCCTTGGTGCTCTCTGAGTTGGTTGTTGTCTTGCAGACATTTCATGACCCAACTAGGGAACACCATCAGTACTAGAAGGGAGGAGGAGAAGAAGGAAGGAAGGAGGGAAGGAAGGAAGGAGGGAAGGAAGGAAGGAAGGAAGGAAGGACTGTGGGGTCCTTGGTGCTCTCTGAGTTGGTTGTTGTCTTGCAGACGTTTCATGACCCAACTAGAGAACACCATCAGTACTAGAAGGGAGGAGGAGGAGAAGAAGGAAGGAAGGAAGGAGGGAGGGAGGGAAGGAAGGAAGGAAGGACTGTGGGGTCCTTGGTGCTCTCTGAGTTGGTTGTTGTCTTGCAGACGTTTCATGACCCAACTAGGGAACACCATCAGTACTAGAAGGGAGGAGGAGGAGAAGAAGGAAGGAAGGAGGGAGGGAGGGAAGGAAGGAAGGAAGGAAGGAAGGAAGGAAGGAAGGACTGTGGGGTCCTTGGTGCTCTCTGAGCTGGATGGCTTTCTTGCAGACGTTTCATGACCCAACTAGGGAACCTCATCAGTGCTAGAAGGAGGGGGGTTGTGGAAAGGAGGAGGAGGAGGAGGACGAAGAAGGAAGGAAGGAAGAAATAAAGGAAGGAAGGAGGGAGGGAGGAAGGGAAGTAAGGAAGGAAGGAAGGAGGGAGAGAGGGAGGGGGAAGGAAGGAAGGAAGGACGGAGAGAGGGAGGAAGAGAAGGAAGGAAGGAGGGAGAGGGAGGGAGGGAGGGAAGGAAGGAAGGAAGGAAAGAGAGAGGGAGGAAGGGAAGGAAGGAAGGAAGGACGGACTGTGGGCTCTTTGGTGCTCTCTGAGTTGGGTTGTTTTCTTGCAGATGTTTCAGGACCCAACTAGGGAACATCATCAATGCTAGAAGGGAGGGGGTTTGCAAAGTGGAAGACAGGAGAGGGGGGAAACTATTAGGGTCCTTGATGCTCTCTAAACTGGGTGGTTTTCCTGCAGACGTTTCATCACCCAACTAGGGAACGCCATCAGTGCTAGAAGGGAGGAGGAGGAGGAGGAGGAGGAAGACTGTGGGGTCCTTGATGCTCTCTAAGCTGAGTGGTTTTCCTGCAGACGTTTCATCACCCAACTAGGGAACACCATCAGTGCTAGAAGGGAGGAGTCTCTAAGCTGGGTGGTTTTCCTGCAGACGTTTCATCACCCAACTAGGGAACGCCATCAGTGCTAGAAGGGAGTGTCCAGATGAGCGAGGAAGATCCTCTAAGCAAGGTCTTCTTCTTCAGAAGTGGCTGTTCCTTTCAACAGGCCCCCTGTTGCCCCCTATTTCATTGTCAAGTGGAGTAAGGACCTCGTAGCCACCGGCACTTGCCCCATCCCTAACCAGGAATTGTGACCTGCATTGTTTCGTAGTGGTGCACAACTACAACGCCAGAGACCGCACAACCCAACCCAGTTTTAAACAACTCCGTCAGCAGCAGAAAACCTTGAGGTGGCCCAGAACTGCTCTTAAAACATGGGTAGAGAATAAGAGCGGAAGGCTTACACCATTATTTTTTTTTTCAATTCGTTTTGGGTGGGGGAGAAAACACTTTAGCTCTGTTGGGGAGTTTGTGTGTTTCTCCACCACAATAGTCCGGAAACCACACCTCCAACTTTCAATAGACCAAGCCAGGAGAATTTGATCATTGCATGGAGAGAAGAACCAAACAGGTGCCTTTAGACCCATAGATCTCAACCTTGGACCAGTTGAAGACGGCGGGACGTCAACTCCCAGAATTCCCCAGCCAGCTCTGCTGGCTGGGGAATTCTGGGAGTTGACGTCCCGCCGTCTTCAAGTGGCCCAAGGTTGGGAAACCCCACTTTAGAATCTCAGACAAGGATGAACCTTACGAACCTTCTCCAGAACATCCGTTCTTTGCCATCTGGAATGGCTTTTCTCCACAACCCCGGACTATTCTTTCTCCCCATCCAAGCTGCTTTTGGACACGGTGGGTGTAACGTGTAGCCCAGCCGCCCGCCCAGTTTGTATTTTTGCAATTGTTACAGCTGTGGAGTCTTTTGTTCCTTTCTCGATTCAACCGTTGGACTGGAGAACGCTTCTCGTTTCACCAACCGGCTCATCTTCAATGCCGTAGTAGGTCTCATCCTTGGGCTATTAGGAGACCACCCTTCACTCCACCAGGTTTATGGGCATCACCAAGACCCTGCAGCATCTTGACGTCCAACCGATGGGTGGTGGATTTGTTGACCCCGGGCCACAAATCCAGCAGGACGCGCTACTCTTCGTTTGCCTTACGTTTTTCTACGTTGCCTTCCGAATGACGCTTTGGGCGCCTCGCGTTGTGTCTCCCTCCAAGAGCAACTTACCAAAATGAATGTTTTTAACACTCAAGGTCGCTCCCAGGTGGATATTACAACCATCTTTATTTTGCTTCTGGCCTCCCTTGAAAGGAGCCAGGGAGAAACGGGAGTGGGTGACCTTGCAAAATTTACAACCATCGTCTCCAGCGGATGGAGACTTCCGGAGAGTTCGTTCTTTTACTCGGATCCGGGAGGTGGCCCGTTGGACTTGGGAGACGACCCCCTTTCGCAAACCTAAGCAGGGCTAAGAGACCCAGTCTTCCTCGGGTGGAGGCGAGGATGAAGATGGATTGGGGGCCTGTCTTTCCGTGGATGGTGAACCCAGAATGACGCTTGTGCTCCCTGTTAAGACGGTCGTCCTCAAGTTATGATGAGAATTGAGCCCAAACCTTTATGTTGTTAAGCGAAACGTTTGTGAAGTGAATTGTGCCCCCTTTTACCACTTTTCAGAATGGAATGGAATAGAAATAGAAATAGAATAGAATAGAATAGAAAATATGGAATGGAATAGAATAGAATGGAATGGAATGGAAGGAATGGAATTACAAAGAGAATAGAATGGAGTGGAATAGAATAGAAATAGAATAGAATAGAATTAGAAAGAGAATGGAATGGAGTGGAATGGAAAGGAATAGAATTACAAAGAATTGAATGGAATAGAATAGAATTACAAAGAGAATGGAATGGAGTGGAATGGGAAGGAATAGAATAGAAATAGAATAGAATAGAATTAGAAAGAGAATGGAATGGAGTGGAATGGAATGGAAAGGAATAGAATAGAAATAGAATGGAATGGAATAGAATAGAATTACAAAGAGAATGGAATGGAAAGGAATAGAATTACAAAGAATTGAATGGAATAGAATAGAATTACAAAGAGAATGGAATGGAGTGGAATGGAAAGGAATAGAATAGAAATAGAATAGAATTAAAAAGAGAATGGAGTGGAATGGAAAGGAATAGAATAGAAATGGAATGGAATAGAATAGAATTACAAAGAGAATGGAATAGAATGGAATGGAAAGGAATAGAATTACAAAGAATTGAATGGAATAGAATAGAATTACAAAGAGAATGGAATGGAGTGGAATGGAATAGAATGGAATAGAATAGACATAGGAATGAATAGAATAGAAATAGAACAGAAATAGAGTAGAATATAGAACAGAAATGGGGTGGGATGGAATGGAATAGAAACAGAGTTGGAAGGGATCTTGTAGGTCATCTAGTCCAACCCCCTGCTCAGGCAGGAAACCCTACACCAGGAGTCTTCAAACTTGGCCCTTTGATGACTTGTGGACTTCAGCTCCCAGAATTCCTCAGCCAACGTGCCAAGTCCGCATGTCTTAAAGTAGCTAAGGTTGGAGACCCTTGTTCTAAAGCAGGGGTCTTCAAACGCTGGCTGAGGAATTCTGGGAGTTGAAGTCCACAAGTCATAAAAGGGCCATGTTTGAAGGCCCCTGAACTGGACCATTCCTGACAGATGGCAGTCCAGTCTCTGGCCACAGGGGGTTGATTGAATCACTGCAGTTATTAATTTCGTGACACTTGTTAAGTGAATGTGGCTTCCCTATCGTCAGAAGGTCGCAAAAGGGGATCACCTGACAACCCCCCCAGACACTGCAACCGTCATAAATACGAGTCAGTTGCCAAGCCTCTGAATTTTGATCACAGGACCCTGGGGAATGCTGCAACGGTCGTCAGTGTGAACAACGATCCCGAATCCCTTTTTTTTGGTGCCGTTGTAACTTGGAACAGTTGCTAAACGAACCATCGTAAATTGAGGACGAGCCATAATCCAGGCACCGTCGCGATTTTGAAGGACCCTCGAGAGAAACCGACTGACTGTCACTCTTGCTTGGAAGACAGGATTCTTTGTGAGTATCTCCTCTCCGCGGACCTCTGGGATCAAAACCGGATCCATTCTCAGAGATGAAGTATTTCTACTTGTAAATACAGATTCCAGAAATCAGGAACGGGGGTGACTCTGGATATCCGCAACCCCCTCGCCGAGGGGATGGGATTCCAGGTGGGTCAACCTGGTTTTGGCATCTTGCAAACCAGGGGACCCCCCCCCCTAAAACCGAAATCTGGCTTATTTCTTGGAGTACAGCGTGGTGTGAACCAACCCTGGAGCTTCAGATTCCGCGTGTTGTATGAACCGCTACCATCCTGGACACTGGACAACAGATTGGAGCGAAATTTTGCCCACCGACGAACAAAAGAAGTGACTTTGTGCATATTCTCAGGCTTGACTCATCCATTTCTGGACCAGCCGCAAGACCCAAACATTGGACAGTGATGTGAACGCTGATGTTCTTCTGCCTGAGGGCCATTTTGTGTACCCAGGCTGGTCTTTCACAACGTGACGTGACAGATCTAAAAAAATCTTGTGTTAACTAGGGCTCAACAAAACCTCCCTCTTTGCTGAGAATTTAATTTAGGATTCCCCCCCCCCTTTTTTTTTAAACTCCTTCTTAGCTTGATGGCTTCTGTGGTGAACATCTTCCAGGGTTTTGAAGATCCTACACCACATCTCGCGCCCTTCGTCTCCTTCGCATTTCCCCCCACGTTGGCTCTTCCTTTTGAGATGGTCCTCAAACGCTCTTCCAATCTCATGGAAGAACCAGACCATTTTTGCAGGCCAAATTCGGGGCTTGCCAGATGTTTAAAACCCAAGGTGGGTCAAGAAGGAAAAGAAGAAGAAGAAGAAGAAGAAGAAGAAGAAGAAGAAGAAGAAGAAGAAGAAGAAGAAGAAGAAGAAGAAGAAGAAGAAGAAGAAGAAGAAGAAGAAGAAGAAGAAAGAATCTCTTGAAGAGAAGAAGAAGAAGAAAAAAACCAGATTTAACCCCCATGGAGTGAAGGCAAAATATTGCACGGGGTGTTTTTTTTTTAATGTATTTTGGAGGCATTCAAGAATCTACTTTCAAAACTCACGTTAAAGCAGTGTTTCTCAACCTTGACAATTTTAAGGCATGTGGACTTTAACTCCCAGAATTCCACAGCCAGCAATGCTGGCTGTGGAATTCTGGGAGTTGAAGTCCACATGCCTTTAAAATTGTCAAGGTTGAGAAACACTGCCTTAAAGTGAGAATTGATGGGCAAAAATCCCCCTTTGCCCCTTTCACGTACTCTGATCTGTAAGGGTCAAGTCTGAAAGGTTGGCTATTTTGAATTTCCAGGGATCTATTTTGATTCGAAAGTGACCCAATTGATGAGATGGGTGGCCTGTAAATTTAATAAACCCTCCTCAATCTCATTTCTGATCTCTTAGTTTCCCCCCCCCCCCCCGGGGGCAAGGTTTAGTCGCCGGGGAAAGGATTCCTTGCTCAAACTGATTTTTATTTTTTGTTTTTTTAAAATTTCGGTTCCTTCCTTTTGGCTTAGACATGGGTACCGGGTTCAAATTCTGATCCGCAACCCTTTTGCTCCCAGGGTGCCTACGGAGCAGCGTGGCTTCGGCTGGCCCTCGCTTTGCAAAGTTCCTTCATCACTGCCAACTTAGAAAAACGGGTCATTATTTTTACAAAAAAAAAAAAAGAAAACGATGAATAAATCATCTCTCTCTCTCTCTCTCTCTCTCTCTCTCTCTCTCTCTCTCTCTCTCATCTCTCTCTCTCTCTCTCTCTCACACACACACACACACACACACACACACACACACACACTTGAGTAAGGGGCTCCCAAGAATTGTGTAGAGTTTGCCACAGATTCCTTTCGAGTTGCGAATGGCCAAATATTTATCTTTAGAACAGGGGTTTATCAGCGGTGGCCCCTTTTAAGATGGGTGGATTTCAACTCCCAGAATTCTCCAGGCCTGGGGAATTCTGGGGAGTTGAAGTCCATCTACCTTACCAGCGGTTCAGGTTGAAAAATCCACTTTTAATTCCTACAGATTCCCAGTAGCAACTGATGTGTTTTGGGCTGCAGAGGTTCCCCCCCTGCCTCAGCCTTTTCTGGTTTTTTAACGTGGAGTGTGTATGTGATCCCACTTTCTCTCCCGTGTGTGTGTATGTGTGTGTGTGTGTGTGTGTGTGTACGCCATCGTGTGTGTGTGTGTGTGTGTGTGAGTGAGTGTATATAAATAAATATATCTCTGTACATATCTTATCTACAGATTTCTGTTTGAAAGAGTCGAGCTTTTTACCTTTGCCCAACCTAGGTCTCTCAGCATTGTGGAAATAAACCGCTTTTTGGGAGGAAACCTGATTTTGGGGGGGGGGGGAAAGAGGGTGTGCTTTTGATAAGGATATAAATGTTGGTGTGTGCGTGTAAAAAAAAAAAACACAAATCTCTCTGCGGGTTTTTCCTTGTCTTTTCTTAACAGTCGTTTGACTCTTCCGGTTTTAGGGGTTTGGCAAAAGGGGATACTGAGTATTTTCTTTTCCAATAAATTTCATATGCAAACGTCTTCATGTCTCTGTTTTAATTTATTTTATTATTTTTTTTAAAGGAGGAGGAGTAGATTTGCAAGCAGGCAGGTCAGCTCAAAACCCGAATGGGGAGGGAGGAGGGGAAGAGGGAGAGAAGAGGAAGGAAAGAAGGGAGGGAGGGAGGAAAGGGAAGTGGGAAGAGGAAGGAAGGAAGGAAGGAAGGAAGGAAGGAAGGAAGGAAGGAAGGAAGGAAGGAAGGGGGAGAGAGAGGGAGGGAGGGTGGAGGGAGGGAGGGAGGAAAGGGAAGTGAGAAGATGAAGGAAGGAAGGAAGGAAGGAAGGAAGGAAGGGGGAGAGAGAGGGAGGGAGGGTGGAGGGAGGGAGGGAGGGAGGAAAGGGAAGTGAGAAGATGAAGGAAGGAAGGAAGGAAGGGGGAGAGGAGGGAGGGTAGAAGGAGGGAGGGAGGAAAGGGAAGTGAGAAGATGAAAGGGAGGGAGGGAGGGAGGGGAGAGAGAGGGAGGGTGGAAGGAAGAGTGGGAGAGGAAAGAAACAGGAAGAAAGCAAAGAAGGAAGAAAGGGAGGAAGGCAGGATGGTAGGAAGAAGAAAAGGAAGGGAGAGAAGGAAGAAGGAAAGGGACAGGGAGGGAGGGAAGAAGGAAGGAGGGCAGAAGGAAGGAAGGGGAGGATGGAAGGAAGGGATTGAAGGGATGTGAGAGAAGAAGGAAAGGGATGGAGGGAAGGAGGGAGGGAAGAAGGAAAGGAGGGTGGGTGGAAGGAGGGAGGGAGGAAAGGGATGTGAGAGACAAGAAGGAAAGAAAGAAGGAAGGAAGAGAGGAAGGAAGGGGAGAGGGAGGGTGAAAGGAAGGGGGAGAGGAAGGCAGGATGGAAGAAAAAGGGAGAGAAGGAAGGACAGAAGGAAGAAGGGAGGGAGGGGATGGAAGGAGGGAGAGAGGAAGGAAGGAAAGGGAGGTGAGAAGAGAAAAGGAAGGAAGAGGAAAGAGAAATGGAGGCAAGCAAAAGAGGGAGGGAGGAAGGGAGAGGAAGGAAGGATGGCAGGAAGAAGAAAAGAAAGGGAGAGAAGGAAGAAGGAAAGGGACGGAAGGAGGGAGGGAAGAAGGAAGGAGGGTGGGAAGGAATATGACAATGTGGGGGAAAAATCCCTTGATCATCTCTGATATCCTTTTCTGAAGCTCTTCCCAGTTCTCTGAGACCTCAGTGTGTGTGTGTGTGTGTGTGTGTGTGTGTGTGTGTGTGTGTGTGTGTGAGAGAGAGAGAGAGAGAGAGAGAGAGAGAGGAGAGGAGAGGCACCCCTGGTTCAAGCAAGATGATCCACAAAGGGTAACCCAACCCCGACAAGAACCCAGAAATATGTCCATCAAGATCAGAAGGCCAGAAGGTTGGAAGGGATGCTGGGGCCACCAGGTCCAGCTCCGTGCTCCAAGCAGAAGCCTCCTCAGAAGCTGTGGAGCCCCTTCAACCTTCCAGGAGGAGAGGTCCACCGTCTCTCTCTCTCTCTCTCTCTCTGGTCAACGGGTTCCACGGTCAAGGGGTTCTCGTTATGAGGAAGGGTTAGTAAAGTTGCGTTGGGTTTCCCATCCTGTCATCTGAACCCCTTTTGGGGTGTCCTGGACCTGGGACGGGGTGAGGGCAGCCCAGACATCTCACACAGGAGCCTCCTCTCCTCCTCCAAAGAGCAGAACCTCTACAGGGTGGACCCCCAAGTCTTGCGGGCCTTCCAGAAGGACATCAACGAGACGTCTCAAGGGAGAGGAACGGACGGGCCACCTTCTCCGGGTCTCCAGGAGAGCCACCGTCCAGTCAGACCAAGGTGGTCTCTGCCCTGTGAACTTGAATCCCGTAGATAATCCCCAGACCCCCCTGGCCTTGAGGGGAGCGAAGGCCACGGGCTGGGAGAGGTGGGCTTCCTGGGGCAGGAGGTGGGCCTCCGGGAGAACAGAGAAGGGCAGAGCTCCTGTGGAGGGCAGAGGGAGGGAGGGAGGAAGAGAGGGACGAAGGAGAGCAGGAAGGAAAGAAAGAAGGGAGGGAGGGAGGAGAGCAGGAAGGAAAGAAAGAAGGGAGGGAGAGGGAGGGAAGGAAGGAAGGAAGGAAGGAAGGGGGAGACGGGAGGAAGGAGGAAGGGGAGGGAGGGAGGAAGGAAGGAGAGCAGGAAGGAAAGAAAGAAGAAAGGAGGGAAGGAAGGAAGAAGGAGGGAGGGAGAGAGGGAGGAAGGAAGGAAAAAAGGAAGGGGGAGGGGAGAAAGGAAGAAGAGAAGAAGGGGAGGGTGGGAGGAAGGAAGGAAGGAGGAGGGAGGGAGGGAAGGAAGGAAGGGGGGAGGGGAGGAAGGAAGAAGAGAAGAAGGGGAGGGAGGGAGGAAGGAAGGAAGGAAAGCAGGAAGAAAGAAAGAAGGGAGGGAAGGAAGGAAGGCAGGAAGGAGAGCAGGAAGAAAGAAAAAAGAAAGGAGGAAGGGAAGGAGGGAGAGAGGAAGGGAGGGAAGGAAGGAAGGAAAGAAAGAAGGAAGGAAGGAAGGAGAGCAGGAAGAAAGAAAGAAGATAGGAGGGAGGGAGGGAAGAAAGGAAGGAAGGCAGGAAGGAGAGCAGGAAGAAAGAAAAAAGAAAGGAGGGAGGGAAGGAAGAAGGAGGGAGGGAGAGAGGGAGGAAAGGAAGGAAGGAAGGAAGGAAGGAAGGAAAGAAGGAAGGAAGGAAGGAAGGAAGGAAGGAAGGAAGGAAGGAAGGAAGGAAGGAAGGAAGGAAGGAAGGGGAAATTGAATAATGGAAGAATCAGAAGAAGAACTTTTCATACACACCCCTTCATCCCACTCTGGAATTCCTGAAATGGCCATCAGCTGGGTTGGCTTCAAACAAGGCTTGGACCAAGAACTCAGGGCCGCCTAAGAACCCACAACAGCCAGCAGGGAGGTCCACAAGGTGGGCTCCAAATGTCCAGGTGGTCGGTCCCAAGGTTTGACTTATGGGCCTCGACACACCATCTTGGGGTTTTGGACCCTCCCTTGTGGACACCTGCAAAATCCACAGAATGGCCACCAGGAACACTGGGGTCTTTTAAGAAGAGACCGACAGCCATTTGTCTGAAACGGTCTAGGGCAGGGCTGGGGAACATTGGCTCTTTTATGACTGGTGGACTTCAACTCCCAGAATTCCTCAGCCAGCATGAGGGAAACTTTGGCCCCTTCATGACTCGCGGACTTCAACTCCCAGAATTCCTGAGCCAGCATGGGGGAACTATGGCCCCTTCATGACTCGTGGACTTCAACTCCCAGAATTCCTCAGCCAGCATGGAGGAACTATGGCCCCTTCATGACTCGTGGACTTCAACTCCCAGAATTCCTGAGCCAGCATGAGGAAACTATGGCCCCTTCATGACTTGTGGACTTCAACTCCCAGAATTCCTGAGCCAGCATGGGGGAACTATGGCCCCTTCATGACTCACGGACTTCAACTCCCAGAATTCCTGAGCCAGCATGGGGGAACTATGGCCCCTTCATGACTCGTGGACTTCAACTCCCAGAATTCCTCAGCCAGCATGGGGGAACTATGGTCCCTTCATGACTTCCGGACTTCAACTCCCAGAATTCCTGAGCCAGCATGGGGGAAACTATGGCCCCTTCATGACTCGCAGACTTCAACTCCCAGAATTTCTGATCCAGCAGGGGGGAACTATGGCCCCTTCATGACTCGTGGACTTCAACTCCCAGAATTCCTCAGCCAGCCATGAAGGGGTTGGACTAGAAGACCTCCGAGGTCCCCTTCCAACTCTGGGATTCTGTTACTCTCCAAGGGTCTCCTCACCCTTCAACCCCTCCCTCGCCCCCTGTGGAGGATGTCACAAACAGAACAGGCACCAACAGCAGCCAATGGGAGCGTTGGAAGGGGCGGGGCTCAAAGTGCCCCCAGGCAATTGTGGCCAAGAAAGGGGAGGAGCTCCCCTCTGTCTGAGAAAAGGGGCGGGCTCCGGTGCCTGATTGACGGCTGGCATTCTGAGCAGCTGGAATTGTGAAGCGCTCTTTGACAGAAGCTAGGGGTGGGTGGGACTTAAGCCAGAGGGAGCCAATCAGGAGGGACCTCGCCCTTGAAAGGCTGCTGAGAACTAGACTTGGGTGGCAGTTAAGGCTGTGAGCCCTGGGGGCACCCACTGGCAGGAATTGAGGGAGGGGACACCCTGGGGGTCTGTCTCCCCTCTTTTCTGGCCTGGAAGCGAAGAATGACGGGCGCTTGGTTGCCCCTGCTTTGGGTGCTCTTCAGACTGGGTGGGTAGAAATACTTGGGGGGTGGGTGGCAAGGTGTCCAGACTGGGTGGGGGGGGGGAAGAGCGGCTGAACTACAACTCCCAGAAGCCAGCCAGCCAGGCTCAAGTTGAGGGGTATTGGGAGTTGTAGTTCCCCCGTTCCCGGAGACTCCAGAGTCCCTTGGAAGAAGACAAGCAGGTGCCCAGCTCCAAACCCTGAGTTTTATTTATTTATTTATTTATTTATGAGACTTATATGCCGCTTTAAGTGCAAGCACTCTCTAAGCGGTGTACACCAGTAAGCAATGTATATTTATATTTACATTGCCCCCCAACAATCTGGGTCCTCATTTGACCTACCCCGGAAGGATGGAAGGCTGAGTCAACCTTGAGCCGGTGAGATTTGAACCGCTGACCTGCTGAACACAGACAGCTAAAGTGGCCTGCAGTACTGCACTCTCACTGCTGCGCCACCTCGGCTCACCGAGTTGGTGCCTCGGGCTGGCAGGATCGGAAGGAATCAACCAGCCGAGACGCCTCTGAGCATCAAGGAGAGGAGAAGCAACCTGGAACTAAGGAGAAACTGCCCGACACTGAGGACAGTTAGCCAGTGGAACAGCTCGCCACCAGAAGTCGTGGGCACTCTGTCATCGGAGGTTTTTTAAGAAGAGACTGGACAGTCACGTGTCTGAGA
>JAKSXO010000004.1:110716484-110726484 GCA_024509115.1 Crotalus helleri | reverse complement strand
CTCTGAGCTGGGTGGTTTTCTTGCTGACGTTTCATGACCCAACTAGGGAACATCATCAGTGCTAGAAGGGAGGAGGAGAAGAAGGAAGGAAGGAAGGAAGGAAGGAAGGAAGGAAGGAAGGAAGGACTGTGGGGTCCTTGGTGCTCTCTGAGCTGGGTGGTTTTCTTGCAGACGTTTCATGACCCAACTAGGGAACATCATCAGTGCTAGAAGGGAGGAGGAGAAGAAGGAAGGAAGGAAGGAAGGAAGGAAGGAAGGAAGGAAGGAAGGAAGGAAGGAAGGAAGGAAGGACTGTGGGGTCCTTGGTGCTCTCTGAGCTGGGTGGTTTTCTTGCTGACGTTTTCAATATAGACAAAAAATATAAAAACAAAAAAAATAAAAAAAAAAACAAAATTAAAAAAATAATGACCGATCTTCATGAGCCCTAAGGGAACGATTCATCAGTGCTAGAAGGGAGGAGGAGAAGAAGGAAGGAAGGAAGGAAGGAAGGAAGGAAGGAAGGAAGGAAGGAAGGAAGGAAGGAAGGAAGGAAGGAAGGAAGGAAGGAAGGAAGGAAGGAAGGAAGGACTGTGGGGTCCTTGGTGCTCTCTGAGCTGGGTGGTTTTCTTGCTGACGTTTCATGACCCAACTAGGGAACATCATCAGTGCTAGAAGGGAGGAGGAGAAGAAGGAAGGAAGGAAGGAAGGAAGGAAGGAAGGAAGGAAGGAAGGAAGGAAGGAAGGAAGGAAGGAAGGACTGTGGGGTCCTTGGTGCTCTCTGAGCTGGGTGGTTTTCTTGCTGACGTTTCATGACCCAACTAGGGAACATCATCAGTGCTAGAAGGAAGGAGGAAGGAAGGAAGGAAGGAAGGATGTGGGGTCCTTGGTGCTCTCTGAGCTGGGTGGTTCTCTTGCAGACGTTTCATGACCCAACTAGGGAACATCATCAGTACAAGTGAGGGTGGCGTTTGCTCCCTGTTTATAAAGAGTGGTTTCCTCTGCAGCCCATACCCAGATAAGCAGGGATTAACTCCAGACAAACAATCAAGCAGAAAACAATATCTTAATCAGAGAACTGTGAAGAAGAAAACCACACCTACAGCAACACGGGCAGGGCAAGCTATTTTGTATAAATAGAGAGCAGACCCCCACTCTCCCTGACACTGATAATGTGACGTAGTCAGGTAATGAAATGTCTGCAAGAAAACAACCAAACTCAGAGACTACCCAAAAATTCACAGTCCTCCTCCTCCTTTACACAAACTCCCCTCCCTTCCACCACTGATGATGTTCCCTAGTTGGGTCATGAAACGTCTGCAAGGAAACCCACCAAGATCAGAAAGCATCAAGGACCCCACATTCTGTTCCTTCCTTCCTTCCTTTCTTCCTTCCTTCTCCCCCTCTTTCTTTTTTTCCTTCTTCCTCTTCCTTCTTTCCTTCCTCTTCCTTTCTTCCTTCTCTCCCTTCTCTCCCTTTCCTTTCTTCCTTCTCTCTTCTTTCCTTCCTTTCTTCCTTCCCCTCCTCCTTCCTTCCTTCCCTTCCTTCCTTCCTTCCTTCCTTCTTCTCCTCCTCCCTTCTAGCACTGATGATGTTCCCTAGTTGGGTCATGAAACGTCTGCAAGGAAACCCACCAAGATCAGAAAGCAGCAAGGACCCCACATTCTGTCCCTTCCTTCCTTCCTTCCTTCCTTCCTTCCTTCCTTCCTTCCTTCCTTCCTTCCTTCTCCCCCTTTCTTCCTTTTCTTCCTTCTTTCTTCCCTCTTCCTTCTTTCCTTCCTCTTCCTTTCTTTTTCTCTCCCTTCTCTCCCTTTCCTTTCTTCCTTCTCTCTTTCCTTCCTTCCCTTCCTTCCTTCCTTCCTTCCTTCCTTCCTTCTTCTCCTCCTCCCTTCTAGCACTGATGATGTTCCCTAGTTGGGTCATGAAACGTCTGCAAGAAAGCCACTCAGCTCAGAGAGCACCAAGGACACCCACAATCTTTGGGTCTCACATTGCTAGCCTTGGGTGAACCAAACAGCGAGAAAGCAAACTCCTGACACAGGGGGGAAACACAGTCCAAGGAGTTTAATTAGACATCTTTTTTGTACATTCCAGAAAGAAATATCTTATCTGATGAAAATCGAAGGGGTTCACAGGATTCTTCACCTTTATCAGAAGTAAGTGGTTAGGATGGCGTAATTTTTTTTCCCCACCTTTCCCCAAGTCTTGAGGGGAAGGATATTAGACACTGCCTGCGTTCAGTGGGAAGGCCACACTTGGAATACGGCATCCGGTTTTGGTCCCCACGATGTAAAAAAGATGTTGAGACTCTAGAAAGAGTGCAAAGAAGAGCAACAAAGATGATCAGGGGACTGGAGGCTAAAGCACATAAGGAACGGCTGCTGGAATTGGGTCTGTCTAGTTTAATGAAGAGAAGGGGGGACAGGATAGCAGCGTTCCAGTATCTCAGGGGCTGCCCCAAAGAAGAGGGAGTCAAGCTATTCTCCAAAGCTCCTGAAGGCAGGACAAGAAGCAACAGATGGAAACTCATCAAGGAGAGAAGCAACCTGGAACTAAGGAGAAACTTCCTGACAGTGAGAACAATTAACCAGTGGAACCACCTGCCTCCAGAAGCGGTGAATGCTCCAACACTGGAAGTTTTTTTTAAACAAATTTTATTGTTTTTTTTAATTTTGAAGACCAAGTGCTCAAGACACACCATGGTATTAGGGTAGTCAAACATCCAAAGACAAAATGTATATACGTAATTCAATCAATACATCAAGTATTCCCTCTTTTTCCCTTAAGTAACATAATTTATTTAAAATAGTCCAATTCTAGCTTAAATTTATTCAACTGATACCTGTTTTTAAAGCTTTATAAATTTACACTACCATAATCAAATTAACTTTAAGTACAAACATTATCAATTTGGGTATCCCTTCCAAATATGTTCTAGTTCCTTAATTTTATCATAATTCTTATTTATTTCTTCTTCCACTAATATCCCTTAATTAGAATAAAATATTAATCTATCCTATACGTATCTAATCCATCAATTAATCAATCTCTTTAAACGGACAGAAGAAAATCAGACCTTAAATCATTTCAATCCATTAGACAGAATTCAAATTTCATCCAATTTGACGGTTTGTATCCTTAGCCAATAGCTTTTTGCGTGGAAAATGATCAAGGAGAGAAGCAACCTGGAACTAAGGGGAAACTTCCTGACAGTGAGGACAATTAGCCAGTGGAACCACCTGCCTCCAGAAGCGGTGAATGCTCCAAACACTGGAAGCTTTTAAGAAAAGACTGGACAGCCATTGGTCTGAAATGGTATAGGGGGGCAGGGGGTTGGACTAGATGACCTCTAAGGTCCCTTCCAACTCTTTTCTATTCTAAGAGACTGGACAGCCATTTGTCTGAAATGGAATAGGGTTTCCTGCCTCAGCAGGGGGTTGGACTAGATGACTTCCAGGGTCCCTTCCAACATCATCATCACCATCATCATTATTAGTGTTTTGTAAGTCACTTTTTTCAACCCTGTTGTGATTTCAAATGGTGCTAAACAAAGGATTATAAATGAAGGACTATGTGTGACTTAATGACTTCTGGGAATTCAACATCTTTTTTCTATTGCGGTGACCAAAACTGAATCCAAGTATAGTCTGAGAAATTTCCTGACAGTGAGAACAATGAATCAGTGGAACTACTTGCCTCCAGAAGCGGGGAATGCTCCATCACTGGAGATTTTTAAGAAGAGACCGGGCAGCCATTTGTCTGAAATGGTGTAGGGTCTCCTGCCTGAGCAGGGGGTTGGACTAGATGACCTCCAAGGTCCCTTCCACCTCTGTGATTCTCTTAAGGAAAGATAAGCATGCTTGAAGTTGACGTTTCATGAGTTGAAGTATAACTTTAGCTTTGATTCTAAGCATTTTACCCAGTGGTGAATAGGTGAACAAGCAGCCCTCTCTGTGGATTCCGCTTCTGGAAGTCCATTCTGGGCCTGGGCAACAAAAAATTAGCTACCGGTTCTGCCGAATCCCATCACTCATTTTACCTTTAAAATGACTTGCTTGCAATAGAGACATCTTAGCTGCATAATGCTTATCCATTTTATGCATTTAGACCAGGGGTAGGCCACCTTGGCTCTTTGATGACTTGTGGACTTCAACTCCCAGAATTCCTCAGCCAGGCACGCGTGCCTGGCTGAGGAATTCTGGCAGTTGAAGTCCACAAGTCATCAAAGGGCCAAGTTTGAAGACTCTTGATTTAGAGGGTCAAAGCAGACGTCCCCACTGCACAGCCAAAGAGGACCCCTATTCTGTATTCTTTTGCTAAGTCAAGGAACAGCTGTTACAGAGCAAATACCGCTTCTTTTTTTTATCTTTTCGTATGCAGGTCCTTTGTGATTCAGAATATGCCTATTTACTATCTGGATTTAAAAGGAAGGAGAACGATCCAGCATCCTAAACCAAGAGTAAGTCACTCCCTGTAATAAAATGTGGGCTTCTCTCTCTCCCTCTCTATCTATGATCTTCATCCATCAGTCATCGATCCCTCTATCCCTCCATCCATCCCTCTATCTATCTATCTATCTATCTATCTATCTATCTATCTATCTATCTATCTATCTATCGCTATCTCTCTATTTATCTATATCTATTGATCATCATATTTATCTGCCTATCTCTATTTATCATCTCTCTCTAGCTATCTAGCTATCTATATATCATCTCTTTCTCTCTCATCTCTCTCTCATCTATCATTTATATTTATCGATATCTATCTATCTATCTATCTATCTATCTATCTATCTATCTATCGCTATCTCTCTATTTATGTATATCTAGTGATCATCTATCATTATATTTATCTGCCTGTCTCTATTTATCATCTCTCTCTCTAGCTATCTAGCTATCTATATATCATCTCTTTCTCTCTCATTTCTCTATCATCTATCATTTATATTTATCAATATTTATTTATTTATTTATGAGACTTATATACCGCTCTATCTATCTATCTATCTATCTATCTATCTATCTATCTATCTATCTATCTATCTATCTATCTATCTATCTATCTATTTATCTATATCTATTGATCATCTATCATTATATTTATCTGCCTATCTCTATTTATCATCTCTATCTAGCTATCTAGCTATCTATATATCATCTCTTTCTCTCTCATCTCATCTATCTATCATTTATCTGTATTTATCTATATCTATCTATCTATTTCTATCTATCTATCTATCAAGCTATCAAGCTATCTATCAATGTATCTATCTATCTATCTATCTATCTATCGCTATCTCTCTATTTATCTATATCTATTGATCATCTATCATTATATTTATCTGCCTATCTCTATTTATCATCTCTATCTAGCTATCTATATATCATCTCTTTCTCTCTCATCTCATCTATCTATCATTTATCTGTATCTATCTATCTATCTATCTATCTATCTATCTATCGATCTATCTATCTATCTATCTATCTCTATCTATCTATCTAACTATCTATCAAGCTATCAAGCTATCTATCAATGTATCTATCTATCTATCTATCTATCTGGCTATCTGGCTATCTGGCTATCTATCTATCAATCAATCTAGCTAGCTATATCTGGTTAATTGTCCTCACTGTCGGGAAATTTCTCCTTAGTTCCAGGTTGCTTCTCTCCTTGATGAGTTTCCATCCATTGCTTCTTGTCCTGCCTTCAGGGGCTTTGGAGAAGAGGTTGACCCCCCTGTTTTCCATGGCAGCCCCCCAGATATTGCAAGATGGCTATCATGTCACCCCTAGTCCTTCTTTTCAGACATACCCAATTCCTGCAATCAGGAATTGTTGCTCTTCTCTGGGGTCTTTCCAGAGTCTCAACATCTTCCCGTGTCTCCTCTGTTTCTGAAAGGCTGAGATAACTTTTTCACCTCTCGGCTGCCACTGTTCCCCCCAAGGTTGTTCTCGCACACCCTCGCAACTCGGTTTCCACTCCCCGCAATGCCTTTTAATCACTTCTGAAGCAGGATGTCAACGCTGCTGTTACATCGGATGTTCTTGCTTTGACAACATATGGAGACGCGTCCTCTTATGCTTTACTCCTAGAGTTAGGTGATACTGGGGTGGGGGGGAGGAGGAGGAATGTGATGGGAGTTAGTTAGACATAACAATGTTGCAATAGTGTGTGAATTCAGGGCTTTTGAAATAAGAGATGATAAGGAATGGTGGATTGGAGTAAAGGAGGGAAGGCCTGCATTTCAAGCTAATTGGCGAATGTGATTTGTGACTGTGAATTGGAGGAGGGAATTGTTTCTTTGATACCATGTGCTCAGGGGAGGGGAATTCAGATTTTGGCTTGGCCTATGTACGTGCCAATGCTATGCTACTGGAATAAAGATTCTTTAAGGTAAACAATGCCTCAAAGTTCTTTGAAGAGTTTCATCTGTCGGAACCAGGACACGGCCTTTCTCTGCCCCCTTCCCCTCCTCCCTTGCAGATTGATTGCTATTACAGTGGCTACGTGGAAGACCTTCCCAGTTCAGACGTGGTCATCTCCACCTGCAACGGTCTTTGGTAACGGCTTGACTGTGGGTCCCGTGCTCTGCAAAATGGCACCTGACTGATAGGCTGGGTGGGTGGGAAATACAGGTGGGTCCTGGATGCAGGGAAGGGGAGGCTGGGCCTGCAGGGAAAGTGGCAGACTTGATCAGTTAGAGAAGTGAAATACACAGGGACTGAGCAAGGAGGTCCCATCTGAGATAATTCCGTCTTTGGAAAGATACCAACCACTTTGGAAAGTGTACATTTTCTTGTACGCCTGAACCTTTTAGATTTCCTGGAATGAAATCAGCTGCACAAGAAAAGAATAGAGTAGAGTAGAGTAGAGTAGAGTAGAGTAGAGTAGAGTAGAGTAGAGTAGAGTGGAGTGGAGTGGAGTGGAGTGGAGTGGAGTGGAGTGGAGTGGAATGGAATGGAATGGAATAGAATAGAATAGAATAGAATAGAATAGAATAGAATAGAATAGAATAGAATAGAATAGAATAGAATAGAATAGAGTGGAGTGGAGGAGGGGAGCAGAGGAGAGGAGAATATATGGAATGGAATGGAGTGGAGTGGAGTGGAGGAGCTGAGCAGAGCGGAGTGCAGCAGAGTAGAGTAGAATATATGGAATAGAATTAGAATTAGAATAGAGTAGAGTAGAGTGGAGTGGAGTGGAGTAGAGTAGAGTAGAATATATGGAATGGAGTAGAGTAGAGTAGAGTAGAGTAGAGTAGAGTAGAATAGAATAGAATAGAATAGAATAGAATAGAATAGAATAGAATAGAATAGAATAGAATAGAATAGAATAGAGCTGGAAGGGACCTTGGAGGTCTTCTAGTCCAGCCCCCTGCTCAAGCAGCAGGCCCTATACCATTTCAGACAAGTGACTGTCCAGCCTCTTCTTAAAAATCTCCAGTGATGGAGCACCCATGATTTCTGGTGGCCAGCTGTTCCACTGGTTAATTTTCCTCACTGTTAGGAAGTTTCTCCTTAATTCCAGGTTGCTTCTCTCCTTGATTGGTTTCCAACCATTGTTTCTCGTCCTTCCCTCTGTTGCTTTGGAGTATAAAACTATTTTAGTCCTTAAAATATTTAGTGTTCCAGTCTTCCAGTATCTCAGGGGCTGCCCCAAAGAAGAGGCAGTCAAGCTATTCTCCAAAGCGCCTGAAGGCAGGACAAGAAGCAACGGATGGAAACTCATCAAGGAGAGAAGCAACCTGGAACTAAGGAGAAACTTCCTGACAGTGAGGACAATTAACCAGTGGAACTCCTTGCCTCCAGAAGCGGTGGATGCTCCAACACTGGAAGTTTTGAAGAAGAGACTGGACAGCCATTTGTCTGAAATGGCATAGGGTTTCTTGCCTGAGCAAGGGGTTGGACTCGATGACCTCCAAGGTCCCTTCCAGCGTTCTGTTCTGTTCTATGAAAACTATTTCTGCTGAGTTGTGAATTGAGGGTCCGTCATAAGTCGCCTTTCTCAGCGTCGTTCGAATTTCGGACGGACCCTAAACGAATGATTCGAAGTCCAGAGGAACCTGGACCGTCCCGGGGAGACGGTTGTCCAATTTTTTCTGTCTGGAGGACCTCCAGCGACGGAGACCCTCGTTCGGGTCCTGGCTGTTCTGTGGTGTGACGTCCCGCAATCTCCTTCTCCAACGTCCAGGGGTCACGTACAGATCGGGAACCTGACCTACCAAATCCAGCCGATCGACAACTTCAGCGGGTTCAAGCACCTCCTCTATCGCAAGGCTCCGGAGCCGAATCCTCCGTGCCGAGGGGTGGTGGTGGTGGAAGAGATGGGCCTGGGGGCCAGGCCGACAACGGTCCACGCACCGGAGCCCAAGGACGCCATAGTAAGTTCTCCCTGCTCCACCTTGGGCAACGTTAAGATGTGGGGAGCTCGACTTATTTATTTATTTTTATCAATCATTCCAGGAGACGAAGGTCATCATTCCCCCCCTCCTCCTGTTTTCCCCACAACAACCCTATGAGGTGGGCTGGGCTGAGAGGGAAGGACTGGCCCAAAGTCACCCAGTCAGTTTTTATGCCTGAGGCAGGACTAGAATTCACCGTCTCCTGGTGACGGGCCCATCACCCAGCTGCTTTCCTGCCTGAGGCAGAACTAGAATTCACCGTCTCCTGGTGACTGGCCCATCACCCAGCTACTTTCCTGCCTGAGGCAGGACTAGAACTCACCGTCTCCTGGCGATTGGCCCAAAGTCACCCAGTCAGTTTTCATGCCTGAGGCAGAACTAGAATTCACCATCTCCTGGCGATTGGCCCAAAGTCACCCAGTCAGTTTTCATGCCTGAGGCAGAACTAGAATTCACCATCTCCTGGCGATTGGCCCAAAGTCATCCAGTCAGTTTTCATGCCTGAGGCAGAACTAGAATTCACCGTCTCCTGGTGACTGGCCCAAAGTCACCCAGTCGGTTTTCATGCCTGAGGCAGAACTAGAATTCACCGTCTCCTGGCGATTGGCCCAAAGTCACCCAGTCAGTTTTCATGCCTGAGGCAGAACTAGAATTCACCGTCTCCTGGTGACTGGCCCAAAGTCACCCAGTCGGTTTTCATGCCTGAGGCAGAACTAGAATTCACCATCTCCTGGCGATTGGCCCAAAGTCACCCAGTCAGTTTTCATGCCTGAGGCAGAACTAGAATTCACCGTCTCCTGGCGACTGGCCCAAAGTCACCCAGTCGGTTTTCATGCCTGAGGCAGAACTAGAATTCACCGTCTCCTGGCGATTGGCCCAAAGTCACCCAGTCAGTTTTCATGCCTGAGGCAGAACTAGAATTCACCGTCTCCTGGCGATTGGCCCAAAGTCACCCAGTCAGTTTTCATGCCTGAGGCAGAACTAGAATTCACCGTCTCCTGGCGATTGGCCCAAAGTCACCCAGTCAGTTTTCATGCCTGAGGCAGGACTAGAACTCACCGACTCCTGGTGATTGGCCCAATGTCACCCCTTGAACTTTGGTGTCTAAAACCTGAACTAGAACTCCCCGTCTCCTGGTGATGGTCCCCAAGTCACCTTTCTTTTGCCTCCCACCCCTGAGGTCTCTACTTTCCTTTCAGCCACATTTCCCGGGGAAGAACGCGCCATCGAGATACCTGGAATACTTTGCTGTTTGTGACCATTCTGTGGTAAGCAACCACCATAGGTTAACTGGGTTAGATCCCGGTTAGCCTCTCCAGAAGCAGCTGCAGAACATTTTGCTCCTTCCTTCTGTTCTGCTCTACTACTCTGTAGCCCATTGGTTCTCAAACGCCACTACTTTAAGACGGGCGGGCTTCAACTCCCAGAATTCCTCAGCCAGTCCACCCATCTTGAACTTGAATTCTGGGAGTGGAAGTCCACATATGTTGAAGTTGAATTCTGGGAGTGGAAGTCCACATATGTTGAAGTTGAATTCTGGGAGTTGAAGTCCACACATCTTGAACTTGAATTCTGGGAGTTGAAGTCCACACATCTTGAACTTGAATTCTGGGAGTTGAA
>JAKSXO010000004.1:110556484-110708984 GCA_024509115.1 Crotalus helleri | reverse complement strand
TCCCAGCGGGTTGAAATGAGTTGCCGTAAGTCGAGGACTGCCTGCATTTCAATGCGAATATTTAAAATCAGGTTAAGACGATAAAAGCCAGTGAAAAACTTAAAAACAGCCAACAACGTTGGAACGGTCTGAGTCGAACGGGGTGTTTTCCGCCTTGCAGGAATGTGGCTCAAGACGACCTGTTCGCAAAGACGTGGAAGTCGCCCGAGTGTCTTCAGAAACAGGTCTCCGTTTCTGTGGTCAAAGTAAGGAAAGGGGCGCGTGGGGCAAAGGGAGTGGGGGGCTCAGACTGGGCCAGGGAATTCCCTGGCTCTCCAAATAGGTCCACTGTAAGCTTTGTGGACTTCAACTCCCAGAATTCCCCAGTGACAGGTAGAAAAAGAGGGGGGGGGAGAGAGAGAAATAGATAAAGGGAGAGAGAGAGAGAGAGAGAAAGAGAGGGAGAGAGAAAGAGAAATAGATAAAGGGAGAGAGAGTAAGAGAGAGAGACAGGGAGAAAGAGAAAGAAAGAAAACGAAAGAAAGGGGGAAGAGAGAAATAGATAAAGGGAGAGAGAAAGAGACAGAAAGAGGGAGAGGGAGAAAGGGAGGAGGGAGAGAGAAAGGGAGAGAAAGAAAAGGAGAGAGGGGGAGAGAGAAAGAGAGAGAAAGAGACGAGAGAGGGGGAGAGAGAAATAGATAAAGGGACAGAGAGAAAGAGAGAGAGGGAGAAAGAGGGAGAATGAAAGAGAGAGAAAGAGAGAAGAGAGGGGGAGAAATAGATAAAGAGAGAGAGAAAGAGAGACAGAGAGACAGAGAGAGGGAGAGAGGGAGAAAGAAAGAAGGGAGAGAAAGGGAGAGAGAGAGAAGAAGAGAGGGGGAGAGAGAAATAGATAAAGAGAGAGAGAGAAAGAGAAAGTGTGGAGGAGACAGAAAGAGAAAGGGGGAGAGAAATAGAGAAAGAGAAAGAGAGGGGGAGAGAGAAAGAGAAAGAGATAAAGAGGGGGAGGAAACAGCGAGAAAGAGAGAAAGAGAGGGTAAAAGAGAAAGAGAGAGAGAGAGAGAGAGAGAGAAAGAGAAAGATGGTAGAGGTGAGTAGCTGTGCAAATAAATTGGATGGATGGATGGATGGAGAGGGGGAGGGAGGGAACCCTCCCGGAGTCGTGGCTGCTCCATCATTGGAGGTTGTCAAGAAAAGATCGGAGAACCCTTTGACCAGGATGGCATTAAGCTCTCCTGTCTTGAGCAGGGGGTCAGACTAGAAGACCTCCAGGGTCCCTCCCAGTCCTAGGATTCTGCCATTCTGGGATTCCACTTAGGTCTGCTTCACCGCCTACTCTTCCCTCCCTTTCCCTGACCTGCCGGGCCCAGATTTCTCCATCTGCCACGGACGTCGGAGTCTCCGCTGCGCACCAGCTGGGCCACGCCCTTGGCTTCGCCCACGATGACTACCCACGGGCGGACGGACGGCCCTGTGGATGCAACGCCACCACCCAAGCCGGCCACTGCCTCATGCATGCGGCCACGGCGTGAGTAGCCCCCCAAATTTTCCCACGCCAACTAAGACGGAGGTTAAGTGAGTGTTCCCCTGTTTTGCGACCTTCATTGCCATGGTCGTTAAGGGAATCACTGCAAGTTGTTAAGTTAGTACAGGTAGTCTTCAACTTATGTCTACAACTGAGCCTCAAATTTTTTGCTAAATGAGACGTTTGTTGAATGGGTTTTGTCTCATTTTATGACCTAGCTCGCCAGCTTTTTTAAGTGAATGACATAATAATAATAATAATAATAATAATAATAATAATAATAATAATAATAATAATGATGATGATGATGATGATGATGATGATGATGATGATGATAATGATAATGTTGGAAGGGACCTTAGAGGTCATCTAGTCCAACTCCCTTCTCAGGCAGGAGACCCTATACCAGTGGTTCTCAACCTTTTTAATGCCGCGACCCCCAACCGGTCGTAAGTCGAGGACTACTCAACTGTTGTAGCACCGTTTGCAGAATAGGACTTTTGGCGGGCTCAGCAGGGCAGAGACAGCCTGGACAATTCCTATTGGCCTTTGAAAGCCAATGGAATCAGACTCTATTCAAGAGAGTCTCTTCCATTGGCTTTCAAAAGCCAATAGAATAAAAGGGAGTAGCACAGCTAAGGAAAAGGGGGAAAAAAATGGCGGACTGCGTTGTTTGGCGACCCCCGTGAAATGGTCGTTCGACCCCAAATGGGGTCCCGACCCACTGGTTGAGAACCACTGCCCTATACCATTTCATAACAACAACAACAATAATAATAAAGTTGAAGGGACCTTAGAGGTCATCTAGTCCAACCCCCTGCTCAGGCAGGAGACCCTATACCATTTCATAACAACAATAAAAACAATAATAATAATAATAAAGTTGGAAGGGACCTTAGAGGTCATCTAGTCCAACCCCCTGCTCAGGCAGGAGACCCTAGACCATTTCAGACAAATGGCCGTCTTGTCTTTTCTTAAAAACCTCCAGTGTTGGAGCATTCAACGCTTCTGGTGGCAGGTGGTTCCACTGGTTAATTGTTCTGACTGTCAGGAAGTTTCTCCTTGCAGATATTAAGTTACTAACACGGTCGTTAAGCGAATCCGGCTTCCCCCGTTGACTTTGCTCGTCAGAAGGTCGCAAAAGGGGAGCACGTGACACACACACCCCTGGGACGACGCGACCGTCGTAACTATGAATCAGTGGCCAAGTGCCCGAATTTTGATCACGTGACCCCGGGACACTTTGAGGGTCATAAATATGAAAAATGGCCTTAAGTCCCCTTTTTTCAGTACGGTCGTAACTTTGAACGGTCGTTAAACGGATGGTTATAAGTCAGGGACTCTCTGTAACACGGTTGTTAAGGGAATCAGGCTTCCCCTATTGACGTTGCTCGCCAAATGTTTGCAAAAGGGGATCAGGTGACCCCTGGACACTGCAACCGTCGTAAGTACATGTCTGTTGCCAAGCCTAGCAGCAAGGAGAAAAAAAATTATTAGTTCTAAATATGAGATAGTAGATATAAAGAGGAAGAGAGAGGAAGTGTTAAATGTGGAAATAAGAGAAATGTTTGGTTAATAAATTTAAGATTTTAAAGTACCTGAGAGTTATCAGAACAATTAACCAGTGGAACCACCTGCCTCCAGAAGCTGTGAATGCTCCAACACTGGAAGTTTTTAAGAAGAGACTGGACAGCCATTTGTCTGAAATGGTACAGGGTTTCCTGCCTGAGCTGGGGGTTGGACTAGATGACCTCCAAGGTCCCTTTCAACTTTATTATTATTATTATTATTATTATTATTATTATTATTATTATTATTATTATTATTATTAATTTGATGATGTAGATGGTGAGAACCTGCCTAGATAAAATGTGTATTCTGAATATTAGACTTTGGGAGGTACGGTGATAAAGGAATTGGGGGTCATTTGAAGTGTGGCAATGATCATTATTAAATGTTAAATTTAAATACTAATGGGAAATTAATATTGAGAAAAACTGATTTGGTCATTGATTGTCTAAGGACTGAAAGTTAAAATAATTAAGATATATGTTGACTTAAAATTATGGATAAAGGTTAGAAAGTTACCTTTTCTTTGATTGACAGAACAAGAATTATATTGGTTAAAACAGGAGACAGTCGATATTAAAGGAGAAAGAGAGGGAATGGGGATTGTAACAGTTTGAGATCTGTACTAATGATACCTATATGTAATGGAGCAGGGGGTTGGACTAGATGACCTCCAAGGTCCCTTCCAACTTTATTATTATTATTATTGTTGATCATCGCACAGTCAGCCAGATGTTCAGACTGGATTTGGCATTTTGTCTACCTATCGAGTCCTTACCCAGGACCTGGGATAGGCAGATGTGGATGTTTGATGGTATTACAGATATCGTCGCAGGATGGAAGCAGTTCCTAGTAAGGCCGCCTTTTGCAATTGACTAATAGCGAATTTGTCAATGCCAATGGTGTTCAAGTGGTGCTCCAGTTGTTTTGGGATTGCACCCAAGGAGCCTATGACTATTGGTACTACCCTTGCTTGCTTTGGCCACAGTCTTTCTATTTCTATTTGTAGGTCTTTGTCTTTTGTTATCTTCTCCAGTTCTTTCTCTTCTATTCTGCTATCTCCAGGCACTGCCACATCCACTATCCAGACTTTTTTGTCTTTCTTATCGACAATTGTTAAGTCTGGGGTGTTATGTTGCAGGTGCTTGTCTGTTTGAATTCTGAAGTCCCAGAGCAGTTTAATTTTATCATTTTCTATGACTTTCTCTATTTTATGATCCCACCAGTTTTTGCTTACAGGCAAATGATATTTTTTGCAGATCTTCCAATGCACCATTGTTGCTACTTTGTCATGCCGCTGCTTGTAATCAGTCTGTGCAATCTTCTTGCAACAGCTTACCAAGTGGTCCACTGTTTCTTCAGCTTCTTTGCATAGGCGGCACTTACTGTCTGTTGCTGTCTTCTCAATTTTGACTTTGTATGCATTTGTCCTTAAGGCTTGGTCTTGTGCAGCCAGAATTAGTCCCTCGGTCTCTTTCTTCAATTTTCCTGCTCTTAGCCATTGCCAGGTTTTATTGTTACGGTATCTGCTTTCCCAGCTATTTTTTTCATGTATTGGCCATGTAGTGCTTTGTCTTCCCATGCCTCTATTCTGTTCTTCATTTGGTCTTTCTTGAAGGCCAGTTTGGTCTCTCCAGTAGTTAGTAAGCCTTCCTGATATACTAATTTCAGTGCATCTTCATCATTGTTCTTCAGATATTCTTCCAAAGCCATTTTTTCTTCTTCAACCATCTGATGTACTTGTAGCATTCCACGCCCACCTATTTGCCTTGGTAGATAAAGTCTATCAATGTCACTGCGTGGATGAAGGGCATGATTCATTGTCATTATTTTTCTGGTCTGCCTATCCATTGCTTTTAGTTCTGCTTGAGTCCAGTCCACTATTCCAGCTGTGTACCTAATGACTGGGATTGCCCAGGTGTTGATTGCCTTTATGGTATTTCCTCCATTGAGTTTGGATTTTAAGATCTTCTTCACTCTCTTGATGTATTCACCTCTAATCTTTTTCTTGACTTCAGTGTGCTTGATGTTGTCAGCTTGAAGGATACCCAAGTATTTGTAGTACTCTTCCTCATCCAGACTCTTAATGTTATTTTCGTGGGGCATCTTGATTCCTTCAGTTTTCATTATTTTTCCTTGTTTGATAGTAAGTGTGGCACATTTGTCCAAGCCAAACTCCATTACAATATCTTGGCTATATATACGGACAGTGTTGAGCAGCGATTCTATTTCAGATGATATTTTTCCATACAGCTTCAGATCATCCATATAAAGGAGGTGGGATAGTCTGGCAGATGTTTTTGATGTTTGATAGCCATGTCCTGAGTTATTCAGTATTGTTGACAGAGGAAACAGTGCAATAACAAATAGTAATGGTGATAATGAATCTCCTTGAAATATTCCTCTCTTGATATTAACCATTCCCAGCCTCTCACCATTGATCTGCAACTGTGTCTTCCATTGTGCCATCGATCTTTGCACAAATTTTCTGATGTTTCTACTGACTCCTGTTATTTCTAGGCACTTTATTATCCAATCATGTGGCAGAGAGTCAAATGCCTTTTTGTAGTCAATCCATGCCACATTCAGGTTGGTCTTCCTTCTCTTGCAGTTTTCCAAGATCATTTTGTCTATTAGGAGTTGATCTTTTGTTCCTCTGCTGTTGGGGCGGTTTCCTTTCTGCTCAGGTGGAAAGAGATAGTTTTCAACTAGATGCTGTTGCACTGCATCAGCTACTACACCAGTTAGTAATTTGAAAGTTGTTGGTAAGCAGGTAATTGGCCTGTAGTTACCTGGTGTTGCCCCTTTTGCTGGATTTTTCATTATTAGGTAGGTTTTCCCAGTTGTTAGCCACTTTTCAATTTCTCCTCCTTGTAGTATATTGTTGAACTGTTTGGCAATGAGTGGGTGTATAACAGTTAGATGTTTCAACCAAAACCCATGTAGTTCATCTTCACCTGGTGCTGACCAATTTTTGATTTTCTTTGCTCTTTTTTCTACCATTTTTGTTGTTATTACTAGTTCTTTCATTTCAACTTCTGTTTTATTTGCATCCACCTCTTTTAACCAAGCCGCATCCTTGTTGTATTTCTTTGGGTTATCCCATATCTGCTTCCAGAATTGCACTGTTTCTTCCTTGTCAGGTACTGACTGATTCCTTGCAGTTTCTCCATTGATGGATTGGTAGAAACATTTCTGATTGGATTGAAATTGGAGGTTCTGCCTATAGTTTGCAATTCGAGCTTCATATCTACTGATTTTCCTGGCTATAGCTGTTATTTGTTGCTTTATTATTTCCAGTGCTTCCTTGATCTTCCTTGTTTCTAAGTGGTATTTCTTGATTAGGTGTTCTTTGGTCTTCTTGTTCTTCAGCTTCTTTTCTTTCATCTGTTCTAGCTTGCTTGCATGTGATCTTAACTTGCTGATCTTATTTTCTAGTCTAACCTTCCATTTTTCTGGTGCACTGTTTGTTTGTTTTTCTTCTTTGTTGATTTTGCATCCCAGGTATTCTGTTATAACTGCAGCTGTGCTGTACATTAGTTGGTTTGTTTCTTGCAATGAATTGGTGCTTATACTTGATATTGCAATATTTGCATCTTTTAATGCTTGTGCTAGCTGTTTCTTTGGAACAAGCTTCAATGCAGGTAGCCTTATTCTGTTGTTTTTGTGCTATTCTAGATGCTCAGTTATTCTTTGTTTCAATTCTTTTATTTCTTTAGTTAGAGGTTTTTGTTCTTCCTGAGGTAGAGGTGCCTGGTTTCCAAATGAGAACAGTTGTATATCTCTGCTAGATTCTTTCACTTCCAACTCCCCCTGGTTTGCCTCTACATTCTGAATTACTTCTGGTAAGGCTTTGATTTTTTTGCCCTGGGTAAACCTTTGCAGTTCGTCCAATTCTGTTTCTGTGAATACTTTATTTCGTGTTATAAATCGGCGTTGATCTGCTAGTCTCTGTTCTGTTATTTCTGATTCTGGATGTTGTTCTTTCCAGAACTGGTGCATTCGTTTTAGATATCCTCTTCTTGTTGGACTTGATCTGTAGTAACAGATCATTATTTCTTTGTTTTCCATCATTGTGTATCTGCGACGGGTAAACACCTTTTCTTCCAGTAGTTCTGCAGCTGCTGGCCCTGGTTGCTCAGCCAACAGTCCTGAGTCCTGTAACCCATTTTTCACCAGATATCCAGGAACTCCAATATCTAGTGCGGACCTTGTTAACCCGGGCGACGTCCGAGCCGGTATGGCATTCTGCAATTTACGTCTCACCATATTTTTTATGGGAGAGACACTCTTTGTCTGACTCCTCTGATGAGACCTGTCCAGTATGGTTGAACCTCTGGCATAGCTCTCATCTTCCTCAGAGTACACAAGCCCCACAACCACGTCAAGGTAGTGCCTCACTGGGGGATTATTATTATTATTATTATTATTAATTTGTTGATGGAGATGGTGAGAACCTGCATAGATAATATGTGTATTCTGAACATTAGACTTTGGGAGGTACGGTGATAAAGGAATTGGGGGTCATTTGAAGTGTGGCAATGATCATTATTAAATGTTAAATTTAAATACTAATGGGAAATTAATACTGAGAAAAACTGATTCAGTCATTGATTGTCTAAGGACTGAAAGTTAAAATAATTAAGATATATGTTGACTTAAAATTATGGATAAAGGTTAGAAAGTTACCTTTTCTTTGATTGACAGAACAAGAATTATATTGGTTAAAACAGGAGACAGTCAATATTCAAGGAGAAAGAGAGAGAATGGGGATTGTAACAGTTTGAGATCTGTACTAATGATATCTATGTGTAATGGAGCAGGGGGTTGGACTAGATGACCTCCAAGGACCCTTCCAATTTATTATTATTATTATTATGGATCATCGCACAGTCAGCTAGATGTTCAGACTGGATTTGGCGTTTTGTCTACCTATTACTTCTGGTAAGGCTTTGATGATGATGATGATGACGATTATTATTATTATTATTATTATTATTGATCATCGCACAGTCAGCCAGATGTTCAGACTGGATTTGGCATTTTGTCTACCTATCGAGACCTGGGATAGGCAGATTTGGATGTTTGATGGTATTACAGATATTGTCACAGGATGGAAGCAGTTCCTAGTAAGGCCGCCTTTTGCAATTGACTAATAGCGAATTTGTCAATGCCAATGGTGTTCACGTGGTGCTCCAGCTGTTTTGGGATTGCACCCAAGGCACATTATTATTATTATTATTATTATTATTATTATACCCAGCCACCACGTTTGCTTTCAAGTATTTAAATGTAATATTAGAAAATCAATAAAAATTTACAAAAAACAAAGCCTCTGAATTTTGATCGCGTGATCCCGGGGGACACCGCAATGGTTGAAAGTGCGAGTCACGTTTTTTCGGCGCCGTTGCAACCACACACGGTCGCTGAACGAATGGTTGTAACATGAGGACCGCCTGCAAGTCACAGACCCTCTCTCTTGTTGTAGAGAACGCTACGCGCTGAGCAACTGCAGCAAAGAGACCTACTTCGCGTTCCTGCAGGGCCCAGGGAGGGACTGCTTCCTCAATTTGCCCAAAGATGTCACCCCGAAAAAGACATGCGGCAACGGCATTGTGGAGGACGGAGAGCAGTGCGACTGTGGCGCGGATGAGGTGAGCGCCTCTGCCTCCAGGACAACACACTTCACTTGGGCACTGTCTAACAAAATGAAATTCAAGGGTGGAAAAAGGAAGGTTCTACATTTAGGCAAGAAAAACCAAATGTACAGGTATAGTATAGAATCAGGGGTCTTCAAACTTGGCCCTTTTATGACTCCTGGACTTCAACTCCCAGAATTCCTGAGCCAGCCATGCTGAGGGGAAAGGGAGGTTTCCAAACTGAGCCAGGCTGGCTGAGGAATTCTGGGAGTTGAAGTCCCCAAGTCATGAAGGGGTCATAGTTCCCCCATGCTGGCTCAGGAATTCTGGGAGTTGAAGTCCGCAAGTCATGAAGGGGCCATAGTTCCCCCATGCTGGCTGAGGAATTCTGGGAGTTGAAGTCCAGAAGTCATGAAGGGGTCATAGTTCCCCCATGCTGGCTCAGGAATTCTGGGAGTTGAAGTCCGCAAGTCATGAAGGGGCCATAGTTCCCCCATGCTGGCTGAGGAATTCTGGGAGTTGAAGTCCAGAAGTCATGAAGGGGCCATAGTTCTCCCATGGTGCCTCAGGAATTCTGGGAGTTGAAGTCCCCATGAAGGGGCCATAGTTTCCCCCATGCTGGCTCAGGAATTCTGGGAGTTGGTCCCCAAGTCATGAAGGGGCCATAGTTCCCCCATGCTGGCTGAGGAATTCTGGGAGTTGAAGTCCGCAAGTCATGAAGGGGCCATAGTTCCCCCATGCTGGCTGAGGAATTCTGGGAGTTGAAGTCCACAAGTCATGAAGGGGCCATAGTTCCCCCATGCTGGCTCAGGAATTCTGGGAGTTGAAGTCCAGGAGTCATAAAAGAGCCAAGGTTGCCTACCCCTGGTATAGGTGGCCCCTTGCTCAATAGTAGCAACTGTGAGAGGGACCTCGGAGTCCTAATGGACAATCCCTTAAATAGGAGCCAGCCGTGTGCTGTAGCTGCCAAAAAGGCCAACACAGTGCTGGGCTGCATTAACAGAGGGAGAGAATCAGGATCACGTGAAGTGTTAATACTACTTTACAACGCCTTGGTGAGGCCACACTTGGAATACTGCATCCAGTTTTGGTCACCACGATGTAAAAAGGATGTTTAGAAAGAGTGCAGAGAAGAGCAACAAAGATGATCAGGGGACTTGAGGCTAAAACGTATAAGGAATGGTTGCAGGAATTGACTATATCTAATTTAATAAAAAGAAGGACTAGGGGGGGACATGATAGCAGTCTTCCAGTATCTCAGGGGCTGCCCCAAAGAAGAGTTGGGGGGTCCACCTATTCTCCAAAGCACTTGAGGGCAGGACAAGAAGCAACTGATGGAAACTCATCAAGGAGAGAAGCAACCTAGAACTAAGGAGAAATTTCCTGACAGTGAGAACAATTAACCAGTGGAACCATCTGCCTCCAGAAGCGGTGAATGCTCCAATGCTGGAAATTTTTAAGAAGAGACTGGACAGCCCTTTTTTGTCTGGAATGGTATAGGGCAGGAGTGTCAAACTTGCAACTTCACGTGACGTATCGCGACTTTTTTCCCACTGCCAGCAATGGGGTGGGCGTGGTTTTGCCATGACGCATCCAGCCCCCGGCTGGCAGTTTGACATCCCCTCGTATAAGGGGTTGGACTAGAAGACCTCCAAGGTCCCTTCCAAGTCTGTTATCCTATAAGCCAAGGTTTCCCATCCTTGGCAACCTTAAGATGTGTAGACTCCCCCTCCCAGAATTCCCCAGCCAGTCCACAGATCATAAAGTTGAATTCTGGGAGTGGAAGTCCACACATCTTAAGGTTGAATTCTGGGAGATGAGAATTCTGGGAATTGAAGTCCATGCATCTTGAATTCTGGGAGTTGAAGTCCACATATCTTAAAGTTGAATTCTGGGAATTGAAGTCCACGCATCTTGAAGTTGAATTCTGGGCTTTGAAGTCCACACATCTTGAAGTTGAATTCTGGGAATTGAAGTCCACACATCTTGAAGTTGAATTCTGTGAGTTGAAATCCACATATCTTAAAATTGAATTCAGGTTGTTGACGTCCACGCATCTTGAAGTTGTCAAGTTGTGGAACACCATCCTAGAGATCTCTGACAGACAACCAACCAGCTTCTTTTGCATCTAAGGCTTTGAAGTCCATGCATCTTAAAGTTGAATTCTGGGCTTTGAAGTCCACACATCTTAAGGTTGAATTCTGGGAGATAAGAATTCTGGGAATTGAAGTCCACGCATCTTGAAGTTGAATTCTGGGAGTTGAAGTCCACATATCTTAAAGTTGAATTGTGGGCTTTGAAGTCCACACATTTTGAAATTGAATTCTGGGAGATGAAGTCCATATATCTTAAAGTTGAATTCAGGGTGTTGAGGTCCACGCATCTTGAAGTTGTCAAGGTTGTGGAACACCATCCTAGAGATCTCTGACAGACAACCAACCAGCTTCTTTTGCATCCATGTGAGAGATCTGTAAAAGATCAGGTCAAAAATCAAATCCTGCTCTCCATTCTGCTCTCCTCCAGACGTGCTGGTCCACAACTACCTAAATTCACCCCCCAGCACAACCAAGAGGCCACTGGGGACACCTGGCCACTGGTGCCCAACATCTCTGGAGGCTTCCAGCTTTGGAGATGGTGGGCCAAGATTTCATCGGTCCTACACAGGAAGGAGACGGGGATCTCTCTGATTTCCTTTCTGACTTTTGGCCAGTTTGGGGACTGGGGAGCGTTCGGTGAGGGTCCTGCAGTTGGGCCTGGTGGGTGGTCCAAACCCCCAAGTGTGATCAATTGACCTTTCCTCCATCTTCCTGGCAGGAATGCATAATCAACGGCTGCTGTCAGGAGGACTGCCAAATGAAACCCGGCGCCAGCTGTCTTCAGGGATCCTGTTGTGAGGAGTGCAAGGTAAGGTCTTGGCTCTGCCCTCTTTGGGGGCTCCATCACCGTCAACTTATATGCCTCTTGAGTCTGCAACAAACCAGGATAAAGTGGCCCATGGCCAGCCGCAACGTCACGCCGTGATGGTGAGGACTTGGATCACGATGCCCGACACAAGTAGCCCGTTGTGGCCTTTGTGTGACAAGCTCCTGTTTTCTGGTAGTCCTCAACTTACAACTTGTTCATGTTGTTGAAAGAAAAATCTTCGTCGGGATCCAGTCCAAGCCGGGAATAAACGAAATGCAGACTGCTTCAGAAAGAAGGTGGTCGTTTATTGAAGAGCAGCAGAGCCAGACAAAAAGCTGGCTCTGGGGCAGCTGACCACAGGGAGCTGGGAGTGATGGGTTTTTTTATCCCTTCTTGGGCTTTTGTGTTTGGAGTTGTTCCTGTGGCATGAACTTTGACCTGAGTCTGAGTGTGCCTTTCTGGTATTCTAATGGTGGTGGGTTAATCCTATTTGTGTCCCAAAGGTCATACCCTCCAGATGGCCTCAACGACTCTCTAAGGCAGTGGTTCTCAACCTGTGGGTCGGGACCCCATTTGGGGTCGAACGACCATTTCACGGGGGTCGCCAAACAACGCAGTCCACCATTTTTTTTCCCCTTTTCCTTAGCTGTGCTACTCCCTTTTCTTCTATTGGCTTTTGAAAGCCAATAGAATAGACTCTCTTGAATAGAGTCTAATTCTATTGGCTTTCCAAAGCCAATAGGAATTGTCCAGGCTGTCTCTGCCCTGCTGAGCCCGCCTAAAGTCCCATTCTGCAAACGGTGCTGCACCAGTTGAGTAGTCCTCGATTTACGACCGGTTGAGTAGTCCTCGACCTACGACCGGTTGGGGGTCGCGGCATTAAAAAGGTTGAGAACCACTGCTCTAAGGAGTATAAATCCTTCCATTTCCCCACCATCCAATCAGAGCTGAAGACGTTTCTTGGATGTCTATGGAGATTCTCCGTCTTCCAGGTCATAGTTGTCCCAAAGGTGCTTTTTTCATAAGGCAACTGGACTTCCTTGTTTTTCCTTGAAGACGTTTCGCTTCTCATCCAAGAAGCTTCTTCAGGTTCTGACTGAATGTTGGGGGAAATGGGAGGATTTATACTCCTTGCAGACCGCTGGTCATTTGCCTCCTTTTAGAGAGTTGTTGAGGCCACTTCGAGGTTTACCTGTGTCCTTAGGGTCACCTGAGTGGTGCAAATGGGTGTGGGGTCTTCTTGGCCGCAGGGTGTTTTCTGCCCTGGGTCCCTTCCCCGTTGGAGACGGGCGCAGGCTGTTGGGGATGACACAACATTGTCCGCCTCTCAAACTGAAACGTCTTCCAAGAAAAGACGTTTGCCTCCAGCAACGGATGGCAACTCATCAAGGAGAGAAGCAACCTGGAACTAAGGAGAAACTTCCTGACAGTGAGGACAACTAACCAGTGGAACCACCTGCCTCCAGAAGCGGTGAATGCTCCAACACTGGAAGTTTTTAAGAAGAGACTGGACAGCCAATTGTCCGAAATGGTCTAGGGTTTCCTGCCTGAGCAGGGGGTTGGACTAGATGACCTCCAAGGTCCCTTCCAATTCTGTTATTCTGTTATTTAATGGAATGGCTTGCCTTTGGAAGTTGTGGATGCTCCAACAGTGGAAGTTTTTAAGAAGAGGCTGGACAACCGTTTGTCCAAAATGGTATAGGGTCTCCTGCCTGAGCAGGGGGTTGGGCTAGATGACCTCTAAGGCCCCTTCCAATTCTGTTATTTAGTGGAATGTCTGGCCTTCAGAAGTTGTGGAGCTCCAATAGTGGAAGTTTTTAACAAGAGACTGGACCGCCGTTTATCTGGAATGGCATAGGGTTTCCTGCTTATGACCAGGGGGTTGGACTAGATGACCTCCAAGGTGCCTCCCAACTTTATCATCATCATCAGCAGCAGCAGCAGCATTATTATTATTATTATGGATCATCGCACAGTCAGCCAGATGTTCAGACTGGATTTGGCATTTTGTCTACCTATCGAGTCCTTACCCAGGACCTGGGATAGGCAGATGTGGATGTTTGATGGTATTACAGATCTCGTCGCAGGATGGAAGCAGTTCCTAGTAAGGCCGTCTTTTGCAATTGACTAATAGCGAATTTGTCAATGCCAATGGTGTTCAAGTGGTGCTCCAGTTGTTTTGGGATTGCACCCAAGGCGCCTATGACTATTGCTACTACCCTTGCTTGCTTTTGCCACAGTCTTTCTATTTCTATTTGTAGGTCTTTGTATTTTGTTATCTTCTCCCGTTCTTTCTCGTCTATTCTGCTGTCTCCAGGCACTGCCACGTCCACTATCCAGACTTTTTTGTCTTTCTTATTGACAATTGTTAAGTCTGGGGTGTTATGTTGCAGGTGCTTGTCTGTTTGATGATGATGATGATTATTACTATTATTATATGCTAACTCCGGCAGCTTCTGCAGCCCTTCCTCCATTATGGGAATGAAGGCATCATTCCGTTTCTGGGCACAGAGCAGATGCCTTCCAGATTCCCACGAGCCCCAGGGTTGCACGTCAGCCTGGCAGGACTAACGTTTGAGCTCCGTCTCTCTCTCTCTTCACCATAGTTGCTAACCGAAGGGACAGTGTGCCGGGCAGCCGTCTCTGATTGTGATCTGGATGAATACTGTTCGGGGACCTCGGAAACCTGCCCCCCGGATGTCTTCAAGCAAAACGGGATGCCCTGCGGCCTCGACAGCACCTGCTATTCGGGCGTCTGCCTGGACATCCGTCAGCACTGCCAGACGTTCTTCGGCAAAGGCAAGCGGGCTCTTCTCGGCGGCGGAGCAAAATGGAGATGCAGCTGGTGGGAATGGCGGGGTGTGTGTGTGTGTGTGGTTCCAGACCCTCAAGGTAGCTAAGCAGGGTTTGGTCCGGCTGGCATTTGGATGGGGCGATGCCAGCCCATCCCAAGCATTCAAGGCTTGTTTTCATCCTCCAGGTTTGCCCAACTGGCTTCATGCCTAAGGCGGGACTAGAACTCACCATCTCCTGGTGATTGGCCCAGAGTCACCCAGCTGGCTTTTATGCCTAAGGCGGGACTAGAACTCACCGTCTCCTGGTGATTGGCCCTGAGTCACCCAGCTGGCTTTTCTGCCTAAGGCGGGACTAGAATTCACCGTCTCCTGGCGATTGGCCCAGAGTCACCCAGCTGGCTTTTATGCTTAAGGCGGGACTAGAACTCACCATCTCCTGGCGATTGGCCCAGAGTCACCCAGCCGGCTTTTATGCCTAAGGCGGGACTAGAATTCACCGTCTCCTGGTGATTGGCCCAAAGTCACCCAGCTGGCTTTTATGCCTAAGGCGGGACTAGAACTCACCATCTCCTGGCGATTGGCCCAGAGTCACCCAGCCGGCTTTTATGCCTAAGGCGGGACTAGAACTCACCGTCTCCTGGTGATTGGCCCAAAGTCAAACAGCTGGCTTTTATGCCTAAGGCGGGACTAGAACTCACCGTCTCCTGGTTTCTGAGCCAGAAATATAAATATATTTCTATATATAAATCTGTATTAAATCTACACATTTATAGACACTGCATAGTTAGATTATGGGTATATTATAGATATAAATACTTACAGATAAATCAGTATCCTCTGTATAAACATTACAAATGCATAAGAATATGTTACTTATACGTAAGGGTGTAGGTCTATGCATATGTTGTATATAGTATGTTTTAAATGTGTTATGTATGTGTGTGCACTTGAGAGCCAGCAACTAAATTTCATCTTCTAAGGTGTGCTGTTGTGCGCACAGGAATAAAATGACAATAAAGCTTATCTAATCATTAATAAGCCTTCAGGGAACCTCTGCCTCAATGGGGGGGGGGGGTCCAGCTCCATCTGGGTCTTGACTTTTTACCCCCTCCCCCCTTCTACCCCCTGCCCAACCCCTAAATCTTTAGCTGCAAAGCCTGCTCCATTCAGTTGCTACAAGGAGGTGAATTTGCAAGGCGACCGGACGGGTAACTGCGGCCAGGATAGATCCGGATACAAAAAATGCCAAGAAAAGTAAGTGCGTTTGTTGACTCCTACGGGAAGGAGAAAGCAGCCCCAACTAGCAAGTTCCTTGCTTGCATGGAAGGCACATCAGAAGGGTGAAAGAGGGTTTTGATGGTTAGAAGAATTAACCAGTGGAACTACCTGCCTCCAGAAGTTGTGGATGCTGCAACCCTGGAGGTTTTTAAGAAAAGACTGGACAGCCATTGGTCTGGAATGGTAGGGGGGGTCTCCTGCTTGAGCAGGGGGCTGGACTAGATGACCTCCAAGGTCCCTTCCAACTCTTGTTATTCTGTTCTCCTTCCTTCCTTCCTTCCTTCCTTCCTTCCTTCCTTCCTTCCTTCCTTCTTTTCTTCTCCATCACTGGAGGCTTTTAAGGACAGCCATTTGTCTGAAATGGTAGAGGGTCACCTGCTTGAACAGGGGGTTGGACTAGATGACCTTCATGGTCCCTTCCAACTCTTGTTATTCTGCCTTCTTTCCTTCCTTCCTTCCTTCCTTCCTTCCTTCCTTCCTTCCTTCCTTCTCCATCACTGGAGGCTTTTTAAGAAGAGACTGGACAGCCATTTGTCTGAAATGGTCCAGGGTCTCCTGCTTGAGCAGGGGGCTGGACTAGATGACCTCCACGGTCCCCTCCAGCTCGGTGATCCCGTTATTCTGACGATGCTTTGGGATGTCAGCTCATCTCTTTCCGATCTCCCAGTTCAGCCCAAATGCTCTTTAAACCGTTGCTTCTATAACCAAAGAAAACCACATTGATAAAACAGATTTAGGCAGGTGTTTTTGACCTTGGCCCCTTTCAGGCGGGTGGACTTCAATTCCCAGGATTCCTCAGCCCGTCTGGACCATTGGGGCAAGTTCCCAAAGGGAAGAACTGAACCGTCTGCCAATGTGTACCTCATTCTGACACCCTGTACTGAATTGTGAGGCTAAAGTCTAATCATGCTCTCTTAGTACCCCTCGTCCGCTATTCTCTTTCCAGGTCTTAATAGCCTGAGTTGAAAAGCATTTCAGGAAGACCGTTGTCCACTAAGGTTTTTCCTAGGAGTTCCTCTTTCACTTCTCCCATACTGGGAAATTGGAAAGATGAAAAAAATAGGAGGGTATATCCTCTCTCCTATTTTTAGAAGGACTTGTGGATAGCAGCGCCTGGAGGGAATAAGCAGAAGATCCAGAGCAGTGGACCTCCACGGGCTGGCTGGGTCTGAAGTCCAGGAGAAGGTCTGGGGCTTCAGTCAGTTCATGAAGATGATGATGATGATAATAATAATAATAATAATAATAATAATAATAATAATAATAATAATAATAATAATAATAATAATAATAGGCTCCTTGGGTGCAATCCCAAAACAACTGGAGCATCACTTGAACACCATTGGCACTGACAAATTCGCTATTAGTCAATTGCAAAAGGCAGCCTTACTAGGAACTGCTTCCATCCTGCACGATATCTGTAATACCATCAAACATCCACATCTACCTATCCAGGTCCTGGGTAAGGACTTGATAGGTACACAAAATGCCAAATCCAGTCTGAACATCTGGCTGACTGTGCGATGATCAATATCAATAATAATAATAATATCTTCTCCAGTTCTTTCTTGTCTATTCTGCTGTCTCAGTGCCTGGAGACAGCAGAATAGACGAGAAAGAACTGGAGAAGATCACAAAATACAAAGACCTACAAATAGAAATAGAAAGACTGTGGCAAAAGCAAGCAAGGGTAGCACCAATAGTAATAGGCTCCTTGGGTGAAATCCCAAAACAACTGGAGCACCACTTGAACACCATTGGCATTGACAAATTCGCTATTAGTCAATTGCAAAAGGCGGCCTTACTAGGAACCGCTTCCATTCTGGGCAATTCACCTGGGCAATTCCAGTCATTAGGTACACAGCTGGAATAGTGGACTGGACTCAAGCAGAACTAAAAGCAATGGATAGGCAGACCAGAAAAATAATGACAATGAATCATGCCCTTCATCCACGCAGTGACATTGATAGACTTTATCTACCAAGGCAAATAGGTGGGCGTGGAATGCTACAAGTACATCAGATGGTTGAAGAAGAAAAAATGGCTTTGGAAGAATATCTGAAGAACAATGATGAAGATGCACTGAAATTAGTATATCAGGAAGGCTTACTGACTACTGGAGAGACCAAACTGGCCTACAAGAAAGACCAAATGAAGAACAGAATAGAGGCATGGGAAGACAAAGCACTACATGGCCAATACATTAAAAAAATAGCTGGGAAAGCAGATAATAACAAGACCTGGCAATGGCTGACAGCAGGAAAATTGAAGAAAGAGACCGAGGGACTAATTCTGGCTGCACAAGACCAAGCCTTAAGGACAAATGCATATAAAGTCAAAATTGAGAAGACAGCAAAAGACAGTAAGTGCCGCCTATGCAAAGAAGCTGAAGAAACAGTGGACCACTTGGTAAGCTGTTGCAAGAAGATCGCCCAGACTGACTACAAGCAGCGGCATGACAAAGTAGCAACAATGGTGCATTGGAAGATCTGCAAAAAATATCATTTGTCTGTAAGCAAGAACTGGTGGGATCATAAAATAGAGAAAGTTATAGAAAATGATAAAATTAAATTGCTCTGGGACTTCAGAATTCAAACAGACAAGCACCTGCAACACAACACCCCAGACTTAACAATTGTCGATAAGAAAGACAAAAAAGTCTGGATAGTGGACGTGGCAGTGCCTGGAGATAGCAGAATAGAAGAGAAAGAACTGGAGAAGATAACAAAATACAAAGACCTACAAATAGAAATAGAAAGACTGTGGCAAAAGCAAGCAAGGGTAGTACCAATAGTCATAGGCTCCTTGGGTGCAATCCCAAAACAACTGGAGCACCACTTGAACACCACTGGCATTGACAAATTCGCTATTAGTCAATTGCAAAAGGCGGCCTTATTAGGAACTGCTTCCATCCTGCGACGATATCTGTAATACCATCAAACATCCACATCTGCCTATCCCAGGTCCTGGGTAAGGACTCGATAGGTAGACAAAATGCCAAATCCAGTCTGAACATCTGGCTGACTGTGCGATGATCCATAATAATAATAATAACAATGTTGGAAGGGACCTTGGAGGTCATCTAATCCAACCCCCTGTTCAAGCAGGAAACCCTACACCATTTCAGACAAATGGCTGTCCAGTCTCTTCTTAAAAACTTCCAGTGTTGGAGCATTTGGGCGGTTTTAGGGGTGGGGAATTGTGGTGGGTGGGAGTGTGTTTGGGGATTATGTGTGTGAGACCTGGTCTTTGGGTGTCACGTAAATTTCGTTGTATGTCTGTACTGTGTATACACATACAATGACAATAAAGTTTTATTTATTTATTTATTTTATTTACCGCTTCTGGAGGCAGGTGGTTCCACTGGTTAATTGTTCTCACTGTCAGGAAGTTTCTCCTTAGTTCCAGGTTGCTTCTCTCCTTGATGAGTTCCCATCCGTTGCTTCTTGTCCTGCCTTCAGGCGCTTTGGAGAATAGCTTGACTCCCTCTTCTTTGGGGCAGCCCCTGAGATAATGGAAGACTGCTATCCTGTCCCCCCTTGTCCTTCTCTTTGTTAAACTAGACATCCCCAATTCCAGCAACCGTTCTTCATATGTTTAGCCTCCAGTCCCCTGATCCTCTTTGTTGCCCTTCTCTTTACTCATTCGAAAGAGACCCATTTGCAAATTTGTAACTGAAATTCTGAAACCCTTTGTTTGAATGGTGAGATTAAAGTCTAATTATGCACTCTTATTACCCCCTGTCCACTCTTCTCTTTCAAGGCCTTAATAGCCAGATTTAGGGAATTTAAGGAAGGCCTTTCTCTTCTAAGATTTTTTTTCCTAGGGGTTTCTCCATACAGGAAAAGTTGGAAAAATAAATGAAAAGTAGGAAAGTAGACTCTCCCCTCTTCTATCTAAAAAGAGTGTCCTTCATTGATTACTCCTAAATCCCCATTTTTTTTTTCAGTCTTGGGCAACTTTATGATGGGTGGACTTCAACTCCCAGAATTCAATTCTCGGAGTTGAGATCCACCCATACTGGCTGGCGAATCCTGGGAGCTGAAGTCCACTCATGGTGCTTGGGGAATTCTGGGAGTTGAAGTCCACATGTCCTGGCTGAGGAATTCTGGGAGTTGAAGTCCACATGTCCTGGCTGAGGAATTCTGGGAGTTGAAGTCCACATGTCCTGGCTGAGGAATTTTGAGAGTTGAAGTCCACCTATGCTGGCTGGGGAATTCTGGGAGTTGATGTCCACATGTCCTGGCTGGGGAATTCTGGGAGCTGAAGTCCACATGTCCTGGCTGGGGAATTCTGGGAGCTGAAGTCCACCCATGCTGGCTGGGGAATGCTGGGAGTTGAAGTCCACCTATGCTGGCTGGGGAATTCTGGGAGTTGAACTCCACATGTCCTGGCTGAGGAATTCTGGGAGTTGAAGTCCACCCATGCTGGCTGGGGAATTCTGGGAGTTGAAGTCCACATGTCCTGGCTGGAGAATTCTGGGAGTTGAAGTCCACATGTCCTGGCTGGGGAATTCTGGGAGTTGAAGTCCACTTATGCTGGCTGGGGAATTCTGGGAGTTGAAGTCCACTTATGCTGCCTGGGGAATTCTGGGAGTTGAAGTCCACTTATGCTGCCTGGGGAATTCTGGGAGTTGAAGTCCACCCATCTTAAAGTTGCCAAGGTTGAAAAGTACCGATTTAGGTTCTCCAGCTGCTAAGTTCGTTCCTCCTCCATATTTCCAGCTAGAGATGGGAGAACTTTCTTTTTAGGCTCCCTCTAGGTGCAGAAGGAAGTCTAGTTCCTTCTTTCCCAACCTGAAGATCAGCTCCCGACCCAGACAGGGTTTTGCTCCCTCTAAAAGCCACCAGAAGCCCATCGGGGGTCTTCAAGGGTCTCCTTGCCTGCCTGTCTTTCTTCTCAGAGATGCGTCTTGCGGAAGGCTCCAGTGCACTAACGTCCATAAAATTCCCAGAATTCCCCCGGGCTTCTCCATCCTCCAGACGCCCGTCGAAGAAGGGCTGTGCTGGAGTATCATCTCTCCCCAGCGGGACGATGGGAACGACGACGGAGCAGCGAAAGAGGGCTCTTCCTGTGGTCCCCGCAAGGTCAGAGGGAGGGAGGGTCCGGGTGGGGAGAGGGCGGAGGGACAGGACGTGGACAGCGAGCCCGGAACGGAGTCGGCTTTGCCAGGAGAGGAGAGAGAGCGGCTGGCACTCCAGTGCCCCTCCATGTTCTGTGCGACCTTGGCCCCCTTTCAGATTGGTGGACTTCAACTCCCATGCCTGGCTGGCTGAGGAATTCTGGGAGTTGAAGTCCACCAGTCGGAAAGGGGCCATAGTTCCCCCATGCTGGCTCAGGAATTCTGGGAGTTGAAGTCCAAAAGTCATGAAGGGCCACAGTTCCCCCATGCTGGCTCAGGAATTCTGGGAGTTGAAGTCCACGAGTCATGAAGGGGCCATAGTTCCCCCATGCTGACTCAGGAATTCTGGGAGTTGAAGTCCAAAAGTCATGAAGGGGCCACAGTTCCCCCATGCTGGCTCAGGAATTCTGGGAGTTGAAGTCCACGAGTCATGAAGGGGGCCAAGGTCAGAGGTCCCTGGCACAAAACATGGAGGGGACTCCTCTTCTCTGTCATCTGGAACCGGGGCCAATCAAGTGGGCCACCAAGCCACCTTTTCTGCCACCACGGTAGGATCACTGTGGCCACCAGCACCGAGGCCTACCTGGAACCCTTGGGTGGAATTAACTCCTTTTTAAAGAACAGAAGCAGACATGTGTAGATCCTCTCTCTCTTTTTTTTTTTCTTCTTTCTCTCTCTCTCTCTCTCTTCTTTTTTTACTTTCTTTCTTTTTGTCTCCTTTTCTCTGTTTTTCTCTCTATTTCTCTCTCTGTCTTTCTCTCTCTCCCTTTCTTTTTTCTCTATTCCTCATTCTCTCCTTTCTCTCTTTCCCTCCTTTCTTTCTCTCTTTCTCTTTCTCTCGCTCTCTCTCCCTTTCTTTGTTCTTTTGCTTTCTTTTTCTCCCTTTCTCCCTTTCTCTCCTTCTTTTCTCTCTCTCCCTCTTTCTCTCCTTTCTTTCTTTTTCCCTCCTTTTCTTTTTCTCTCTATTTCTTTCTTTGTCTTTCTCTCACCCTTTCTTTTTCTCTCTTCCTTTCTTTCCCTTTCTCTCCCTTTCTTTCTCTCTCTCTTTCTCTCCTTTCTCTCTCGCGTGCCCTTCTTTCTCTTTCTCTCTCTATTTCTTTCTTTGTCTTTCTCTCTTTCTCTCCCTTTCTTTTTTCTCTCTCTCTTTCCCTCTTCTTTCTCTTTCTCTCTCTATTTCTTTCTTTCTCTTTCTCTCTTTCCCTTTCTTTTCTCTCTCTCTTTCCCTCTTCTTTCTCTTTCTCTCTCTCTTTCTTTCTCTTTCTCTTCCTGCTCAGGCAGGAAACCCTATACCATTTCAGACAAATGGCTGTCCAGTCTCTTCTTAAAAGGCCAGTTGTGCTCATAAATTTGAAGTCCCTGAGTAATGAAGGGGCCATAGTTCCCCCATGCTGGCTCAGGAATTCTGGGAGTTGAAGTCCACGAGTCATGAAGGGGCCAAAGGTTCCCTCATGCTGGCTCAGGAATTCTGGGAGTTGAAGTCCACGAGTCATGAAGGGGCCAAAGGTTCCCTCATGCTGGCTCAGGAATTCTGGGAGTTGAAGTCCACGAGTCATGAAGGGGCCAAAGGTTCCCTCATGCTGGCTCAGGAATTCTGGGAGTTGAAGTCCACGAGTCATGAAGGGGCCAAAGTTTCCCCCATGCTGGCTGAGGAATTCTGGGAGTTGAAGTCCAGGAGTCATAAAAGAGCCAAGGTTGCCTACCCCTGGTGTAGCCCATTGATGGATCTCTCGCTCAATCCCTTCCGATGCTTTTCTGTTTCCAGATATGCATAAACCGATCGTGTGAGGAGATGAAAGTTTTGAATTACGACTGCGATGTTTCCAAGTGTAACAACCAGGGGGTAAGTAACAAAGAGCTGGACCCCCGTGAAAAGGTTTGGGTAGCAGAAATGGGTGCATTGTTTATCCCCTTTCGTGACCCAACTAGGTAACATCACCAGTGCTAGAAGGGAGGGGAGAAGTAGTACTATTACAGCACTGATACAGCTCTGATCATGTTCCCTGTTTGGGTAATGAAATGTCTACAAAAAAACAACCAAGCACAGAGAACAACAAGGATCTTAGAGTCCTCCTCCTCCTCCTTCGTCCTTCTTCTTCCTTCGTCCTCCTTTGTCGTTGTCCTCCTCCTCCTCCTCTTCCTCCTCCTCCTCCTAAATCCCAGTCCCTTTTAGCACTGATATTGTCCCCTAGTTGGGTCATGAAATGTCTGCAGGAAAACAACTAACCTCAGAGAGCACCAAGGACCCCCTGCTCCTCCTCCTCCTCCTCTTCCTCTCAACCCCCATCCCCTTCTAGCATTGATGATGTTCCCTAGTTGGGTCATGAAACGTCTGCAAGGAAACCACCCAGCTCAGAGGGCACTAAGGACCCCACAGTGGTATTTCTCCTCCTGCTCCTGCTCCTCCTCCTGCTCTTCCTCCTCCTCTTTGCAAACACCACTCCCTTTAGCATTGATGATATTACCTAGTTGGTTCATGAAACATCTGCAGGAAAACAATCAAGCTCAGAGAACACCAAGGACCCCACTGTAAGGTTTTCCACTTAACCTCACAATTGCCCCAGCATTACTCAGGAATTTAAAAGAGCCAAAGAAACTCCTGAGTCGAGGTTTCAGCAAGCAAACAACTTTTATTTTGATCAAAACAAAGTTGGGTGACCCCATCTCTCTTTGTGGCTGGTAGAGAGATGAAGGCAACCACCAGAAAAGATGTCTTCCACCTTTTATACCTTTTCAGAACAAAGAGATCAGGTCTTGGTACCAGGCATAAGATGGCACAAAAAAACAATTCCTAGATGATGACTCATACACAGCAACCCAGGCTTTTCCCCCTCCCCTTACTGTGCTCTTTTCATATAAACAATCACCTGTACCTAAAGCATGAAGCCCTTACTTTTCCAATATATATATAAAGCATCTGATCAAGCAATTAACTATAAAATAATGATTACAAAATAACAAAACAATGATGACATGATAACACTATAATTATCAATATAAAATGGTTACTATATATAAAATAAATGCTAATGTCAAACTTAAACATACTAAAATCATAAGCACAATAAATCCTTTCACCACAGTCTTTCTTTCTTTCTTTCTTTCTTTCTTTCTTTCTTCTCCTTTCTTTCTTTCTTTCTTTCATTCTTTCTTTCCTTCCTTCCTTCTCCTCCTTCTCCTTCCTTCCTTCCTAATGATGTCACCTAGTTGGGTCATGAAATGTCTGCAAGAAAACCACCCAGCTCAGAGAGCACCCGGGACCCCAGACTCCGATGATTCTTCTCCCAGAAAAGGGGAAACACTCTTCTTGGCTGCTCACCCCCTTGATGCATTTTCAGGTCTGCAACAGCAAAACCAACTGCCACTGCAGCTACGGATGGGCCCCCCCTTACTGCAGCGGCCGTGGTTTCGGGGGAAGTGTCGACAGCGGCCCGGCTCCTGAGCGCGTCAGTAAGTACCCCAGAACCCCCCGTTCTTTTTCTCCTCCTTGGCTGCCCCCACCATCATCTCAAGGATGGACATCTGGAACAACATGACAGTGAGTCCTCAGCTTACGACACAGTTGATACAGCGGCTAGGTGAATCACCGCCGTCGTTAAGGCAGTCACACGGTCGTTAAATGAGCCTTTCCCCCATTGACGTTGCCTGTCAGAAGGGGATCCTGTGGGACACCCCCCCCCCGGGACGCCGCAACCCCGTCATAAATACGAGTCAGTTGGCAAGCGCCGGAATTTTGATCACGTGACCTTGGAGATGCCACGACGGTCTTAAGTGTGAAAAGCTCATAAATCACTTTTTTTTTCAATGCCGGTGTAAATTTGAACAGTCACTAAACGAACCGCCGTAAGTTTATATCGTCATAGCTTCGGTTTTTCTTGCTGTATTTATTATTGTTACAATTTTGTAAATAAATACGAGAAGAGGACCCTTGTCGTCGTGACCTCTGCAATCGTGTTTGCCAGTCTGTCTCTAACAGTAGACTGGTACGTCCTCGGCTTACAGCGGTTCATTTAGTGACGGTTCAGAGTTACACCGGCACTGAAGCTGCCGTTGCTTGTAGGCAGAGGACTATCCGTAATGGCTATTTGCTGAGAATTTGGGGGATTGTGGTCCAAATATCAAGAGGGGACCAGATTGGGGATGACCCAGAACAGGAGTAGGCCACCTGGGCTCTTTTATGACTGGTGGACTTCAACTCCCAGAATTCCTGAGCCAGCCATGCTGAGGGGAAAGGGAGAGGCTTCCAAACTGAGCCAGGCTGGCTCAGGAATTCTGGGAATTGAAGTCCACGAGTCATGAAGGGGCCAAAGTTCCCCCATGCTGGCTCAGGAATTCTGGGAGTTGAAGTCCACGAGTCATGAAGGGGCCATAATTTCCCCATGCTGGCTTAGGAATTCTAGGAGTTGAAGTCCACGAGTCATGAAGGGGCCAAAGTTCCCCCACACTGGCTGAGGAATTCTGGGAGTTGAAGTCCACAAATCATGAAGGGGCCAAAGTTCCGCCATGCTGGCTGAGGAATTCTGGGAGTTGAAGTCCACCAGTCATGAAGGGGCCATAGTTCCCCCATGCTGGCTCAGGAATTCTAGGAATTGAAGTCCGCAAGTCATGAAGGGGCTATAGTTCCCCCATGCTGGCTGAGGAATTCTGGGAGTTGAAGTCCACCAGTCATGAAGGCGTCATAGTTCCCCCATGCTGGCTGAGGAATTTTGGGAGTTGAAGTCCACCCGTCATGAAGGGGCCATAGTTCCCCCATGCTGGCTGAGGAATTCTGGGAGTTGAAGTCCACCCGCCATGAAGGGGCCATAGTTCCCCCATGCTGGCTGAGGAATTCTGGGAGTTGAAGTCCACCCGTCATGAAGGGGCCATAGTTCCCCCATGCTGGCTGAGGAATTCTGGGAGTTGAGTCCACCAGTCATGAAGGGGCCATAGTTCCCCCATGCTGGCTGAGGAATTCTGGGAGATGAAGTCCATCAATTCCCCCATGCTGGCTCAGGAGTTGAAGTCCACAAGTCATGAAGGGGCCATAGTTCCCCCATGCTGGCTCAGGAATTCTGGGAATTGAAGTCCGCAAGTCATGAAGGGGCTATAGTTCCCCCATGCTGGCTGAGGAATTCTGGGAGTTGAAGTCCACCAGTCATGAAGGCGTCATAGTTCCCCCATGCTGGCTGAGGAATTCTGGGAGTTGAAGTCCACCCGTCATGAAGGGGCCATAGTTCCCCCATGCTGGCTGAGGAATTCTGGGAGTTGAGTCCACAAGTCATGAAGGGGCCATAGTTCCCCCATGCTGGCTCAGGAATTCTGGGAGTTGAAGTCCACGAGTCATGAAGGGGCCATAATTCCCCCATGCTGGCTGAGGAATTCTGGGAGTTGAAGTCCACGAGTCATGAAGGGGCTAAACTTTCCCCCATGCTGGCTGAGGAATTCTGGGAGTTGAACTCCAGAAGTCATGAAGGGGCCATAGTTCCCCCATGTTGGCTCAGGAATTCTGGGAGTTGAAGTCCACGAGTCATAACCTAACCCTGACCCAGAAGATCAATCCATGCAGCCTTCTGGCTGCTGCTGCTTCTACCTGTAACTTGGTCCTGAGGTCACCCTAGAGCAGTGTTTCCCAAACTTGACCATTTTAAGGCATGAGGACTTCAACTCCCAGAATTCCACAGCCAGCAACGCTGGCTGTGGAATTCTGGGAGTTGAAGTCCCCATGCCTTAAAATGGTCAAGTTTGGGAAACACTGCCCTAGAGGTCAGAAGCTCACCTGTTTTTGCTGCTCTCTTCCAGAATCGAAAAAAACCTTGATGCTGGGTTCGATTATCGGAGTGGCGTTGCTTCTCCTGGCCCTCACGGCGATGCTGAAGAAGTTCCTACCCATGTGGTAAGTAGGACCATCCTGGCCCAAGCCACTTTTTTCTTGTCTTGAGAGAAGAGGGGAAGTATTGTGGTGGTTTGCTAAGAAGAAGGATGAAAAAAAAAACCCGGGTTTTTCCTCCCAATTCTTTCTCTCTTCCGTCTCAAAAGCAGCGCGGCTTGGAGGACCGAGCATCTCTTGTTGCTTCATCCATTTCAGATGGACTGGAGAAAGATGGTCCTGCCTCCCAAACTGCTGATCGAAGGGTAGGCAAAGAAGCAACACAAAATGGCCTTTGGTTTTTAGGTGGTGGACAACCAGGGTTAGAATCGACAGCGGGGAGATGGCAGAAGCTGACTACAGACTAGGGCTTGACAGAAGGGTTCTGAAGACGATGCTTGGAGAAGCTTCTTGGAGAAGATGCTCAGATACCCAAAAGTACACCAAAGATCAGAACAAGATAAGCTGTTCTGTGCAGTCTACTTTGGGACGCTTGCGAGTCCCCTGGACTGCAAGGCGATCCAACCGGTCAGTCCTAGAGGAGATCAACCCCGACTGCTCCTTAGAAGGCCAGATCCTGAAGTGGAGACTCAAGGACTTTGGCCACCTAATGAGAAGGAAGGACTCCCTGGAGAAGAGCCTGATGCTGAGAAAGATGGAGGGCAAGAGAAGAAGGGGACGACAGAGAAGGAGGTGGCTGGATGGAGTCCCCGAAGCAGGAGGCGTGAGCTTCAATGGACTCCAGAAGATGGTAGAGGACAGGAAGGCCTGGAGGAACGTCGTCCATGGGGTCGCGATGGGTCAGACACGACTTCGCAACTAACAACAACAATGAAGTGAATGTTGGACTCTGAAGAAGCAGGAGAGAAAGAAGATGGAGGGGTTTGACCTTTGAGGTTGGAGAAGACTCCTGAGAAGACCTCTTCCTCCTCCCTTCTAGCACTGATGATGTCACCTAGTCAGGTCATGAAACATGTGCAAGAAAACCACCAAGGTCAGAGAGCACCAAGGACCCCACAGTCTGTCCTTCCTTCCTTCCTTCTTCCTCTTCCTCCTCCTCCTCCTTTCTAGCACTGATGATGTCACCTAATTGGGTCACGAAATGTCTCCAAGAAAACCACCCAGCTCAGAGAGCACCAAGGATCCCACAGTCCTTCCTTCCTTCCTTCCTTCCTTCCTTCCTTCCTTCCTTCCTTCCTTCCTTCCTTCCTTCCTTCCTTCCTTCCTTCCTCCCTCCCTTCTAGCACTGATGATGTCACCTAATTGGGTCACGAAACATCTCCAAGAAAACCACCCAGCTCAGAGAGCACCAAGGACCCCATAGTCTGTCTTTCTTTCTTTCTTTCTTTCTTTCTTTCTTTCTTTCTTTCTTTCTTTCTTTCTTTCTTTCTTTCTTTCTTTCTTTCTTCTTTCTTTCTTTCCTTCTTTCTTTCTTTCTTTCCCTCGCTCCCTCCCTCCCTCCTTCCTTCTCCCTTCCTTTCTTCCTTCCTTTCTTTCTTCCTTCCTTCCTTCTTCCTCCTCTTCCTCCCTTCTAGCACTGATGATGTCAACTAGTTTCATCACGAAACGTCTCCAAGAAAACCACCAAGCTCAGAGAGCATCAAGAACCCCAAAGTCTGTCCTTCCTTCCTTCCTTCCTTCCTTCCTTCCTTCCTTCCTTCCTCCCTCCCTCCCTCCCTCCTCCCTCCCTCCCTTCTAGCACTGATGATGTCACCTAGTTGGGTCACGAAACGTCTCCAAGAAAACCACCAAGCTCAGAGAGCACCAAGGACCCCACAGTCTGTCCTTCCTTCCTTCCTTCCTTCCTTCCTTCCTTCCTTCCTTCCTTCCTTCCTTCCTTCCTTCTCCTCCTTCTCCTCCCTTCTAGCACTAATGATGTCACCTAGTTGGGTCATGAAACATCTGCAAGAAAACCACCCAGCTCAGAGAGCACCAAGGACCCCATAGTCTATCTGTCCTTCCTTCCTTCCTTCCTTCCTTCCTTCCTTCCTTCCTTCCTTCCTTCCTTCCTTCCTTCCTTCCTTCCTTCCTTCCAGCAGTGATGATGTCACCTAGTTGGGCCATAAAACATCTGCAAGAAAACCAAGCTCAGAGAGCACCAAGGACCCCTTCCTAAATAATGGAGCATGCAGGAACGGAGCTGGTCTTGAAATTTGAGGAGCCTTCTCCCTGAGAATTCCACTCAAGTGGACAGGAAATCCCCCCCCCACCCCTTTAAATGACCAAGAGATTCCACCAACACCCCCCAAAATGAGGATGAAGGTCCTTCAGGAGATGGAGGAGATAAACCAGCCATGAATATATTTCTCCAGCCTCATATCCTTGCTGACCTAACACCTTTGGCTTCCATGATCTGATGGAAGTCCCTCCACACTTTCTCTCTCCTGCAGGATTAGATATGGAGGATTGCTCAGGCAAAAAGTCTCTCCAGAACCCATGGATTCAGCTTTTGAAAGCACCGTGAGTATCTTCTCCTCAAGGGTTGTCTCCCCAAGCTTCTCCATTCCTTTGAGAAGCTTAGGCTTCTGAAAAGGGCCAAGGTTTGGAGATATCATCCCACCTTGGAGCATCAGTCCATGAGTCCTATCATCCCTCCACGTGGGGATGGAAGAACAGCAGGAGAACCCGCCCTCCCAAACTGTCCTGACTGGAGAACCGCAGAACTTGGAGATGCTGGCCCAAAAGCTGGAAGCTCCTCCACGGCTGGTCTAGCAGACCTTCGCCATGACTTGAGTCACTAAGCAGACGGAGGTCCAGAGCAGTGGACCTCCATGGGGTGCGAGGGCTTGAAGTCCAGGACAGGGTCGGGGCCAGAGGTAGGCAACCTTGGCTCTTTTATGACTGGTGGACTTCAATTCCCAGAATTCCTGAGGGGAAAGGGAGAGGTTTCCAAGCTGAGCCGTGCTGGCTCAGGAATTCTGGGAATTGAAGTCCATGAGTCATGAAGGGGCCATAGTTCCCCCATGCTGGCTCAGGAATTCTGGGAGTTCAAGTCCACGAGTCATGAAGGAGCCAAATTTTCCCTCATGGTGGCTCAGGAATTCTGGGAGTTGAAGTCCACAAGTCAGAAAGAGGCCATAGTTCCCCCATGCTGGCTCAGGAATTCTGGGAGTTGAAGTCCACAAGTCACGAAGAGGCCATAGTTCCCCCATGCTGGCTCAGGAATTCTGGGAGTTGAAGTCCACAAGTCACGAAGAGGCCAAAGTTCCCCCATCCTGTCTCAGGAATTCTGGGAGTTGAAGTCCACGAGTCATGAAGGGGCCATAGTTCCCCCATGCTGGCTCAGGAATTCTGGGAGTTGAAGTCCACAAGTCACGAAGAGGCCAAAGTTCCCCCATCCTGTCTCAGGAATTCTGGGAGTTGAAGTCCACAAGTCACGAAGAGGCCAAAGTTCCCCCATCCTGTCTCAGGAATTCTGGGAGTTGAAGTCCATGAGTCATGAAGGCGCCATAGTTCCCCCATGCTGGCTCAGGAATTCTGGAAATTGAAGTCCACAATTCATAAAGAGGCCATAGTTTCCCCATGCTGGCTCAGGAAAGTGACTTATGACCATTTCTCACACTTACGACCGTTGCAGCATCTCCATAGTAACGTGATCAAAATTCAGATGCTTGGCAATTGGCATATAGTGACAGTTTTGGTGTCCCATGGATCCTGTGATCCCATTTCAGGACCTTCTGACAAGCTATGCCAAGGGAGGAAACCGGATTCACTTAATAACTGACTTGACGGCTTAACAACTCTGGCGATTCACCGAATGGCGACGAGCGAGGTCGTAAAACGGGGCAAAACTGACTTACTAACTTGCTTAGCAGCAGAAATTTTGGGCTCAATTGTGGTTGTTAAGTCAAGGACTCCCCCCCACTCACAACTTAACACTATCGACGATCCGCGTGGATGTATCCGGCTGCTTTGAGTGACAGATTCTCCCTTTTTAGGGATCGGTGGCAGAATCGATGGAGGAGTCCACGGAAGCATCGGCAGGGAAAGATCCGATCCCGCATCGGATCTGAATTGGGATCGTTTGGTTTGTTGGATGATTCTCCCCCCCCCCCCAGCCCTTTACACCTTGACGGACAGCGTCCCTTTTCACTTGGGGCTTCTCAACCCTGAATCGATCCAGAACTCCAGAAAGAAAACCTGTATAAAATATTAGTCACTATTGCCGTCCGAATGAGTCGGTTGCTTTTTTTCACGCCCCCCCACCCCCTTCGGTTCCCGGGGGGGGGAACTAAAGACCAAGTAAGATGCTTTCCAGCCCCAGATGTTGGGGGGAACTGGAAGGAATTGCTTAGAGTAGATAAGCCAGAGGGTTGACTCTGGGCCAATCACCAGGAGATGGTGAGTTCTAGTCCTACCTTAGGCACAAGAGCCGGTTGGGTGACTTTGGGCCAATCACCAGGAGGCTGTGAGTTCTAGTCCCACCTTAGCAATGAAAGCCGGTTGGGTGACTTTGGGCCAATCACCAGGAGACGGTGAGTTCTAGTCCCACCTTAGGGCTGAAAGCCGGTTGGGTGACTTTGGGCCAATCACCAGGAGACGGTGAGTTCTAGTCTCATCTTAGACACTAAAGCCAGCTGGGTGACATTGGGCCAATCACCAGGACACAGCGAGTTCTAGTCCTGCCTTAGGCATGGAAGCTGGCTGGGTGACTTTGGGCCAATCACCAGGAGACGGTGAGTTCTAGTCCCACCTTAGGGCTGAAAGCCAATTGGGTGACTTTGGGCCAATCACCAGGAAATGGTGAGATCTAGTCCCATCTTAGGGCTGAAAGCCTGTTGGGTGACTTTGGGCCAATCATCAGGTGACAGTAAATTCTAGAGCCACCTTAGATATAAAAGCCAGTTGGATGACCTTGGGCCAATCACCAGGAGTCGGTGAGTTCTAGTCCCACCTTACAGATGACAGGTGCTGGGGTGCCTTAACCACTACACCGAATCAGCCCTCTTTTTAAAGAATTTTCTTACAATAGTTATAATTATGTAATTGATTTATAACTTTTGGCGGTAAAAGAAAGGGGTGACGTTTGTTAAACCAGTGGTTCTCAACCTTTCTAATGCCACGACCCCATAATACAGTTCCCATATTGTGGTGACCCCCAACCACTTATACATCACCGGGTGCCAGGGGCGTGGCCAAAGAAAAGGGGGAAAAAATGGCGGACAGCGTTGTTTGGCAACCCCCGTGAAATGGTCATTCGACCCCAAATGGGGTCCCGACCCACAGATTGAGAACCACTGTTATAAACCCCTATATATTATTCACCAAGTGATTTGGTTCAGCCGACGTGTGGGTGCCTATGTAAATAATTAGAGCTGCAATCTACCAATAAATAAAAACACTGCGTATCCCACTCATGAACAATTCCACAATTATATTTTCTGTCTTTTATTGGGAAAAAAAAAACACACACAGTATTTTTTTTAGAAAACGGCAGTTTATGCCAAGAACAAAAAAGAGAGGGTGTTCCACCTCTCCAACTGCATGGATATAAGTGCACCAAAAAAGGGGTCAAAGTAGACACGGAAAATATTTTAAAAATCTCCACCGTTTTCCTTTTGCAGTACTCAACTTAACAGTTCATTTAGCGACCGTTTGAACTTAACAGCTGCAATGATTCATTTAGTGACTGAAGTTAACCGCTGCAGTGATCCAATGAACAACCGGGGCAAGCAAAATCGTAACATGGGGCGAAGCTGTATTAACCGTCTCACTGAGCAGCAGAAATTTGGGGCTGAACGGCAGGCGTTAAGTCGAGGACTTGCCGGTATCTTCAAATCTCCAGATCAAATTCCCCCCCCCCCAAAAAAATGTTTTCGGTGGTAGATCAAAAAGAAAAAAGAAAAAGAAGAGAAAACTGGACCGTGACAAATCAGTTAAGCGACAGGCATTAAACTAAGCAGACGTTCCCTGTCGAAATTGAGTTCAGATTCCGCCGCGGATTGTTTGACAAGGCCTACAGCGCTGCCCATTTAAAAAGAAAATGAAATAAAAATTAGGGTCAGCTCTTCCCCTGCCAGGAAGGCTTTGCAAATCTAGGTTCACAAAGCATTGAAACTGTGGGGGTCCCTGGTGCTCTCTGAGCCAGGCGGTTTTCTGGCAGACGTTTCATGAACCAACTAGGGAATGTCATCAGTGCTGGGAGGGAGGGAGGGCAGACGTTTCATGAACCAACTAGGGAACGTCATCAGCGCTGGGAGGGAGGGAAGGAGGGAGGGAGGGAGGAAGGACTGTGGGGTCCTGAGTGCTCTCTGAGTTGGGTGGTTTTCTTCCAGACATTACATGACCCAACTAGGGAATGTCATCAGTGCCAGGAGAGAGAAGGAAGGAAGGAAGGAGGGAGGGAGGGAGGACGGATTGTGGGGGTCCCTGGTGTTCTCTGAGCTAGCTGGGTTGTTTTCTTGCAGACGTTTCATGAACCAACTAGGGAACGTCATCAGTGCTGTGAAGCAGGGATGAAGGGAGGAAGGAAGGGAGGGAGGAAAGGAAGGAAGGAAGGAAGGAAGGAAGGAAGGGAAGGAAGGAAGGAAGGAAGGAAGGAAAGAAGGAAGGAAAGGAAGGAAGGAAGGAAGGAATGATTATGGGGTCCTGAGTGCTCTCTGAGCTGGGTGGTTTTCTTCCAGACATTACATGACCCAACTAGGGAATGTCATCAGTGCTAGGAGAGAGGAGGAGGAGGAGGAAGGAAGGAAGGAAGGAAGAAAGGAAGGAAGGAAGGAAGGAAGGAAGGACTGTGGGGTCCTTGATGCTCTCCGAGCTTGGCAGTTTTCCTGTAGACATTTCATGACCCAACTAGGGAATGTCATCAGTACCAGGAGGAGAGAGAAGGAGGAGGACGGCTATGGGGGTCCCTGGTGTTCTCTGGCAATTTTCCTGCAGATCTTTCATGACCCAACGAGGGAACGCCACCCACGCAGTGCTGATCCTGTGCCACGGATGACGTTACTTAGTCTGTTGACGAAACGTCTCCAAGAAAAAACACACCCAGCTCAGGCAGCACCGAGGATGTCGATCTAAACCAGGGGTCTCACCTCCGGCAGCTTTTAAGACTTGGGGACTCCAACTTCCAGAATTCCCCAGCCAGCTATGCTGGCTGGGGAATTCTGGGAGTTGAAGTCCCCAAGTCTTACAAATGGTCGCGATCGGACCTCCGTGATCTAACTACACCCCAACGAGAGCGGAAAGTCCTAGAATTAAAATCCTCTTTTGCTCAAAGGAGGGACGGGCCGAGGAAGGGAGATATAAAGGAGGGGGGGGTCTCAGGATAAAAGGAAGTTTGCCAATCAAGGTTGCTTGATTGCTTTATTGGCTTTAAGCTCCGCATGATCTAAGCAGGCAGCTGGCTGGCAGCCTATTTAAGCTTTTTTTCTGTCAGGAGGCTGTCGTGAAGCTTGGAGACCTCGGGCTCAAAACTATCCATGACTAGGGTCCCATTGCCGTCGAAGAATTTGGCGATGGATCGGGTGAATTCCGCCTCTCTCTGCTGCTTGCTGCGGCCGCTGATGAACGTCATCTTCAGGCTGTATTTGTCGTCAAACCTGCCAAAAGAAGGGCATAACGATAGACAGGACGCGTCAGGAAAGCCAAAACTGGTGGCGCTGTCTAAAAACAAATGAAATAGTAAAAGACAATATCAAACACGAAAGAAAGATAAAATAAAGCCAAGTGTCCACTAAATCGTCTAATAGAAAATAGAAAACAAAATAAGGTAAAATAACAAGGACCAAAACGTGAGGTAAAAAAGCAAAATGAAAACCAAAATGATCACACAAAATAAAAAATAGCACATAAAATAAAAAGACAAAACAATAAAAGATAAAAATAAAGCCAAGTATCTACTAAATCATCTAATAGAAAATAAAAATACAAAACAAAATAAAATTAAGAAATACGAAATAAGATAAAATAACAACAAATAAAATATGAGGTAAAAAACAAAATGAAAATGAAAATAATCAAACAAAAAAAATAGCAAATAAAATAAAAACACAAAAAATAAAAGGTAAAATAAAGCCAAGTGTCCACTAAATCATCTAATAGAAAATAGAAAACAAAATAAAATAAGAAATACAAAATAAGGTAAAAAAACAACGAATAAAACATGAGGTAAAAAACAAAATGAAAACGAAAATAAACAAAAAATAGCAAATAAAATAAAAACACAAAACAATAAAAGATAAAAATAAAGCCAAGTATCAATTAAACAATCTAAGATAAAATAAAAATACAAAATAGAAAGCAAAAAAATTAAGAAATACTAAATAAGGTAAAATAAAAACGAATAAAATGTAAGGTAAAAAACAAAATGAAAACAAAAATAATCAAACAAAATAGAAAATAGCAAATAAAATAAAAACACAAAACAATAAAAGATAAAATAAAACCAAGTATCCACTAAATAATCTAAGATGAAATAAAAATACCAAATAGAAAACCAAATAAAGTAAGAAATACAAAATAAGGTAAAATGAAAAGGAACAAAGTAGTAAAATAGTATGTTTTAGGTGTGTGTCATGTATGTGTTTCACTTTGAGAGCGGGCAACTAAATTTCATTTTTGATGTGTGCCGTTGTGTCCACAGTGTAAAAAAAAAAAAGACAATAAAGGTTATCTTATCTATCTTATCTCAAATATGAGATAAAAAACAAAATGAAAATAATAAAATAAAATAAAAAACAGCAAATAAAATAAGAACACAAAACAAAACATAGAAACAAAATAAAAATAAAGAATAAAAGATAAATGAAATTAAACTAAACTAAATTAAATTGCGAGCGCCTGATGACAGAAATAGTCCTCATTTAATGATCGGTCACTTAGTCAGGGGTGGAGAGAAGGTGGGGACGTTTCTGCGGAGATTAACGTGGCTGCTGCCCGAAGGACAGAACGGAGCCTGCAAGGTTGGCAAGCCAAGCTATTTCGTGCCGGGATCCGTGCAGGACAACTTCAATGTCAAGGTAATAATTGAACAGCTAGCCAGCTTGTAGAATGTGAGATGTGTGGCGTAATGATGGGAATGATTCAGCAGGGTCTGTGTCCCTTGAAGAGCCGTTGTATAAAAGGGAAGGCTCTGCTGATGTGTGCTCTCTCTTCCCTTTTCCTGCTGTAACTGTGGTCTGTTGGATCCTGCTGCATCACCCCGTGTTTGTATGTTGTTCCTGGTGTAAGATATGGTAGATGGTGTAAGATAAACCACCGTTTAATCTAGACGACGGTTTACTGTGTTTACTCCTGGGTTTATTTCAGCGCAACAAGACTGCGCACGCTCTGACATTCAACTTAACTCTCTTCTGTGGGGGTGAGTGGGTGGGTGGGAGGGGAGGGCCAATGGCTGGGCTTGGGGAGTCCTGGGAAGGGGGGAGGGAGGGGTACCTTTTCAGACTTGAGGAAAGCTGCCAGATGTCGTCGGGGTCCATTCCCGTGGGGTCTTTCCTGTGCGCTACCAGGAAGATGCTCTTCTCCTTGTATGAGGTATAGATGGTCAGAATTCCCATCATTACGAAATACGTTGGGCCAGGTTAAAGAAACACACCGGGTCTTAGAATCACAGACTCCTAAGGGACCTGGGAGGTCTTCCAGTCCACCCCTCTCCGAAGTAGGAGACCTTATGCCATCCCAGACAAATGGCCCTCCCATCTTTTCTTGAAGGCCTCCAGTGATAGGGCACTCAAAACTCGGAGAGGCAAGCCCTTCCTTCCTTGTCTCCTTCCCTCCTTCCTCCCTCTTTTCCTTGTCTCATTCTCCTTCCTTCCTCCTTCCCTTTTCCTTCCTCCCTTATCTCATTGCCTCCTTCCTCCCTTTTTCCTTCTCATTCTATTCCTCACCCTTTTGCCTTTTTCTTCCCTTCCTTTCTTCCTAAATTCTTCCCGTCTCCTTCCCTCCTCCCCCTCCTTCCCTCGTCTCATTCTCTCCTTCCTCCTTTCATTCCTCCCTCCCTTTTCCTTCCTTCCTTCCTAATTTCATTGTCTCCTTTCTCCCTGTCCCTTTCTCTTCCCTTCCTTCCTTCCTTGTCTTTCTCTTCCTTCTTCCTCCGTTTTGCTTTCCTCCTTCGCTCCTAAATTCCTCTCGTTCTCCTTCCCCCGCCTTCTCTTCCTCCCTCCCTCGTCTTATTCTGCTTCCTTTCATTCCTCCCTCCCTCTTTTCCTTCCTTCCTAATCTCATTGTCTCCTTCCTCCGTCCCTTTCTCTTCCCTTCCTTGTCTTTCTTCCTTCTTCCTGTTTTGCTTCCTTCCTTCCTTCCTAAATTCCTCTTTCTCCTTCTCCCCTCCCCCCTCCTTCTCTTTCTCCCTCCCTCCCTCCCTTTCCTTTCTTTTCCTTCCTTTCATCCATTCACCTACCTACCTATCTAGCCTTTCTGTCTGTCTGTCTGTCTGTCTGTCATCCAGATGCTCTAATGGTCATTATTGCAAGGACTGGCCGTAACTCACTTTTTCCCAGTGCCATTGTAACTTCAAATGGTCGTTAAGCAAGTGATTGTAAGTTGAAGACTGTTATTGTTAGTTGCGAAATCGTGTCCGACCCATCGCCACCCCATGGACAACGTTCCTCCAGGCCTTCCTGTCCTCTACCATCTTCTGGAGTCCATTGAAGCTCACGCCTCCTGCTTCAGGGACTCCATCCAGCCACCTCCTTCTCTGTCGTCCCCTTCTTCTCTCGCCCTCCATCTTTCCCAGCATCAGGCCCTTCTCCAGGGAGTCCTTCCTTCTCATTAGGTGGCCAAAGTCCTTGAGTTTCCACTTCAGGATCTGGCCTTCTCAAGAGCAGTCGGGGTTGATCTCCTCTAGGACCGACCGGTTCGATCGCCTTGCAGTCCAGGGGACTTGCAGGAGTCTTCTCCAGCACCAGACTACCTGTATCTAAATTTATGATTTAGAAAGCTGGTGAACGAGAGAGCAGGTCCACCAGAGGACACACCTGGAAGGAGTGGTTGGTGCCGTGGTTCCACCAAAAATGACTTCACCTCTCCGCTTCAAGGAGACGTAGTCCAAATCCCAATTCCCTTGGAAGAATTCACCTTCCGTTTCTCTTATCTAGGAGAGCAACGCGTTCAGTTCCCACTTGACAGACCACTTGATGAAAAGGCAATAAATCAGAGAGAGGCTGTATTTTTGCCACAAGCTCTGAGATAAAATTAGAGAACGGCCCCTGCAGAAGGGTACCTTGGCACCTAGTCTTTCTTCCACCTGTTTATAGCTTTCATATGACTCGATATGTCGTTTTAATTTTCAATCGGGAGTCCACCCAGAGTAGGTTAGGAGATGGGTGGCTGTGTAAAGGCATAAATCAAAAAATTCAATTCAATTAAAACCAAGGGTGAAATCTGCAGGAAATGGAGGCGACACCTCTGTAGCTCCTCAGATTGAAGGCAGATAGTCCTCAAATTACAATCATTGGTTTCGTGACCGTTCAAAGTTACAGGGGCTGCCCCAAAGAAGAGGGAGTCAAGCTATTCCCCAAAGCCCCTGAAGGCAGGACAAGAAGCAACGGGTGGAAACTCATCAAGGAGAGAAGCAACCTAGAACTAAGGAGAAACTTCCTGACAGTGAGAACAATTATTAATCAGTGGAACCACCTGCCTCCAGAAGTGGTGAATGCTCCAACACTGGAAGTTTTTAAGAAGAGACTGGACAGCCCTTTGTCTGAAATGGTGTAGGGTTTCCTGCCTGAGCAAGGGGTTGGACTAGATGACCTCCAAGGTCTCTTCCAGCTTTATTATTATTATTATTATTATTGATCATTGCACAGTCAGCCAGATGTTCAGACTGGATTTGGCATTTTGTCTATCTATCGAGTCCTTACCCAGGACCTGGGATAGGCAGATGTGGATGTTTGATGGTATTACAGATATCGTCACAGGATGGAAGCAGTTCCTAATAAGGCCGCCTTTTGCAACTGACTAATAGCGAATTTGTCAATGCCAATGGAGTTCAAGTGGTGCTCCAGTTGTTTTGGGATTGCACCCAAGGAGCCTATGACTATGGGTACTACCCTTGCTTGCTTTTGCCACAGTCTTTCTATTTCTATTTGTAGGTCTTTGTATTTTGGTATCTTCTCCAGTTCTTTCTCTTCTATTCTGCTATCTCCAGGCACTGCCACGTCCACTATCCAGACTTTTTTGTCTTTCTTATCGACAATTGTTAAGTCTGGGGTGTTATGTTGCAGGTGCTTGTCTGTTTGAATTCTGAAGTCCCAGAGCAGTTTAATTTTATCATTTTCTATGACTTTCTCTATTTTTATTATTATTATTATTATTATTATTATTATTATTATTATTATTATTATTATTATTAGCAGCCTTCCAGTATCTCAGGGGCTGTCCCAAAGAAGAGGGAGTCAAGCTATTCTCCAAAGCGCCTGAAGGCAGGACAAGAAGCAACAGACGGAAACTAACCAAGGAGAGAAGCAACCTGGAATGAAGGAGAATTTTCCTGACAGTGAGAACAATTAGGCAGTGGAACAGCTTGCCACCAGAACTTGTGAATGCTCCAACACTGGGAGTTTTTAAGAAGAGACTGGACAGCCATTTGTCTGAAATGGTACAGGGCTTCCTGGCTGAGCAGGGGGCTGGACTAGAAGACCTCCAAGGTCCCTTCCAACTTTACTACTACTACTACTATTATTATTACTAACTCCAGCCCTCCAGAACACCCCAGGATAAAGAGATAAATGGAACCAGCTTTCTTTCCACTGGAAAATGGGCAGAGAATCAGAACTTGGGAAGATCAGCTAGCCCAGTGGTTCTCAACCTTTTTAATGCCGCGACCCCCAACTGGTAAGAAGTCGAGGACTACTCAACCGGTCGTAAGTCGAGGACTACTCAACTGGTACAGCACCGTTTGCAGAATGGGACTTTTGGCGGGCTCAGCAGGGCAGAGACAGCCTGGACAATTCCTATTGGCTTTGGAAAGCCAATAGAATTAGACTCTATTCAAGAGAGTCTATTCTATTGGCTTTCAAAAGCCAATAGAATAAAAGGGAGTAGCACAGCTAAGGAAAAGGGGGGAAAAATGGTGGACTGCGTTGTTTGGCGACCCCCGTGAAATGGTCGTTCGACCCCAAATGGGGTCCCGACCCCCAGGTTGAGAACCACTGAGCTAGCCTGAGCATTCCTTCAACCTGCCCCCCCCCCAAAAAAGACCTCCGGAACTCAGGGCTTCGCAAAGCAGAGAAAGAGGGAAAGTGAACATTTTTTAAAGAAGGGGGGGCACCAGGAAAGGATATGAGATCACGCAGACAGCCAGCACCGGCTTCGATTCGGGAAAAGGGTGAAGGTAATCCCATATCAAAGCCACGATGGCGAAGAGGCAGGAGATGGTGCAGATGATCAGGCGCCCGTCGATCAGGCAGAAGTTCTCTACATATTTATACTTTTCCAAAAGGACCTGGGAGGAGAAAGAAGGGCACACGGTAGCACAGGGTGGCAGCCTCAGAGGGAAGGGGTTTACCAACAGAAGGGAATATTCGGGATGGGAACGTGGGGGTCCTTGACGTTCTCAGAGCTGGGTGGTTTTCCTGCAGACGTTTTGTGACCCAACTAGGGAACATCATCACTGCTAGATGGGAGGAGGGTTTGCAGAGACGGAGGAGCAGGAGGAGGAGGAGGAGGAGGAGGAGGAGGAGGGGGATTCTGGGGTCCTTGGTGAGGATGAGGAAGGAAGGAAGGAAGGAAGGAAGGAAGGAAGGAAGGAAAGACAGACAGTGGGGTCCTTGATGCCCCCTGAGCTGGGTGGTTTTCTTGCAGACGTTTCATGACCCAACTAGGGAACATCATCAGTGCTAGAAGGGAGGAGGAGGAGGAAGGAAGGAAGGAAGGAAGGAAGGAAGGAAGGAAGGAAGGAAGGAAGGAAGGAAGGAAGGACTGTGGGGTCCTTGGTGTTCTCTGAGCTGGATGGTTTCCTTGCAGACATTTCATGACCCAACTAGGGAACATCATCAGTGCTAGATGGGAGGAGGGTTTGCAGAGAGGGAGGAGTAGGAGGAGGGGGATTCTGGGGTCCCTTGGTGCTCTCTTCAGTGGTTTTCTTGCAGACGTTTCATGACCCAACTAGGGAACATCATCAGTGCTAGAAGGGAGTGGGGTTTGCAGGGAGGATGAGGAAGAGGAGGGGGAAGGAGGGGGAGGAAGAGTGTGGGGTCCTTGATACTCTCTGAGTTTGGCGGTTTTCTTGCAGACGTTTCATGACCCAACTAGGGAACATTATCAGTGTTAGGAGGGAGGGAGGGAGGGAGGGAGGGAGGCAGGGAGGGAGGGAGGGAGGGAGCGAGGAAGGAAGGACTGTGGGGTCTTTGGTGCTGAGTTTGGTGGTTTCCTTGCAGACGTTTCATGACCCCACTAGGGCACATTATCAGTGCTAGAGGGGAAAGGGGTTTCCAGAGAGGAAGAAGAGGAGGAGAACTATGACACTGGAGTCCTTTGTGCCCTCTTGAGCTTGGTTGTTTTCTTGCAGACATTCATTACCTAACTAGGGAACATCATCAGTGCTGGAAGGGGGATGAGGTCTGCAGGGGGGGGAGGAGGGCCCACTGCCAGCAGTTCGATCCTGACCAGCTCAGGCTTGACTCAGCCTTCCGTCCTTCCCAGGTCGGTAAAATGAGGACCCAGATTGTTGGGGGCAAATATGCTGACTCTGTAAACCACTCAGAAAGGGCTTGTAAAGCACTGAGAAGCGGTATATAAGTCTAAGGCAGGGATAGGCAACCTCGGCTCTTTGATGACTCATGGACTTCAACTCCCAGAATTCCTGAGTCAGCTCTGGGAGTTGAAGTCCATGAGTCATCAAAGAGCCGAGGTTGCCTACCCCTGATCTACGGGCTATGGCAGGGGTAGGCAACCTTGGCTCTTTTATGACCCGTGGACTTCAACTCCCAGAATTCCTGAGCCAGCATGACTGGCTCAGGAATTCTGGGAATTGAAGTCCACGAGTCATAAAAGAGCCAAGGTTGCCTATCCCTGGGCTATGGCTATTGCTCTGGGGATCCGTAGCAATGGCAGAGGAACACATATATACAGAAATTCCACGCTGACCGGCGTGAAAATAAGCGTGAAGGAGGCTGGGAGAACTGATGGGAAAGGCACCAGAATTGGGCAGAGGACTCCAGCTGTTCCCAAAAAAGGAGCTTACCTTTTTGGCCGAGTCATCCAGCGAATTCTTCACCGCTGACCCGTCCCACTTGTCCACTTTGACGGGTTTGTCGTCGATTTTCCACTGAGGCAATTTAAAAAAGAAAAAACAAAAAAAAAGCAATCTGAACGACAGTTCATTTAGCGACCGAAAGCGACGTCACTGAAAAAAATTGACTTTGGGACTGTTTTCACACTTACGACCGTTGAACTGTCCCCCAAAAGTCCAGAGGCTTGGCAACCGACTCGCATTTACGACGGTTGCAGCGTCCCCCGGGGATCACGCGATCCCCTTTTGCGACCTTCTGAGAAGCAAAAGCGAGTGGGGGTGCCCGATTCGCTTAACGACCGTGTCAATCACTTAACAATGGCAGCGATCCCCTTAACAACGGTGGCAAGGAAGGTCGTAAAATGGGGGCAAAACAATCTTGCTTGGCCACAGAAACTTTGAGGTCCAATTTTGGTCAGACCTGTATTTGTTGAAGGAGGTGCTACGTATATTGACTTCAACCCCTGGAGGGAAAGTGGATTATATCTCTCTAATTCCTAAATAAGAAGCTATATTTAAATTCGAGCATTAAACGTACTGGACTTTACGTCTTCAATGATCATTTCACCAGCGTTCACCCAAAGCTCTGTGGAAAATGAAAACATTGTTCTTTTATGCAAGGTTTAGGCCAGTGGTTCTCAACCTTTTTAATGCCGCGATCCCCAACCGGTCGTAAGTCCAGGACTACTCAACCGGTCGTAAGTCGAGGACTAAACTGGTGCAGCACCGTTTGCAGAATGGGACTTTTGGCGGGCTCAGCAGGGCAGAGACAGCCTGGACAATTCCTGTTGGCTTTTGAAAGCCAATAGAATTAGAGTCTATTCAAGAGAGTCTATTCTATTGGCTTTCAAAAGCCAGTAGAATAAAAGGGAGTAGCACAGCCAAGGAAAAGGGGGAAAAAAATGGCGGACTGCGTTGTTTGGCGACCCCCGTGAAATGGTCGTTCGACCCCAAATGGGGTCCCGACCCACAGGCTGAGAACCACTGGTTTAGGCCCCGGTGAACCAACTCAGGACAAAGTACTGAAGCAAAATCTGTGCTGTGCTTAATTTTGCAGTTTGCAATTGTCCTTTACTTAATTATGATTTTGCTAAGCTTGCTTGTTTGAAATATATTTAGGACATAAGGACTGGAACAGTTAAGAAACAGGGAACTGAAAGCAGCTGATGGATGCGGGTCCCGATGTACACGGGTGTAGGTGGAAAGTTATGTTCAGCAGAAGGTCAGGAGAACAGACAGGTCAAACACAAGGCCCGGGGGCCGGATGCGGCCCGCGAAGTGGTTTCACGCGGCCCGCGAAGCCATCCTGGAAACAGTGAGGGAACGGCCCCCGCTGCCTTGGCCCTGGCCCAGGCCAGCCGGGAGCCAATGTCCAATTTTGTGGTGGCCATCTATGCTGCAACGCATTCAGTCTTAGCTCCACAAGCCCACCCCCCTTGCATGGCCTGAGAGGAACAGTGAGGCTCCTCCAGTGGACCGTGCCTTGGCGCTTGCCCCGGTCCCACCCCCTTCTGCCAGAGACCCTCAGATCTGTCCCACTCCTGCCCAGGACCCCACAAGCACCCTTGACGTGAATGATGTAGAGCTGGCCACACCCACCCAGTAGGCCACACCCACTCCATCCACACCCACCCAGTAGGCTGCACCCCCCCCCGGCCACCCCCCCCAGGGCAACCACAATGCTGATGCGGCCCTCAATGAAATTGAGTTTGACACCCCTGCAGTAGAAAGTCAGCAGAAATCAGCAAAAAGTCAGCAGACCATCTGACTACAGTCTTAAAAGGAGAAGAGTTGGCGCTGGACCTGATTGATTTGCCATTGACCTATAGCTGCCCTTTGGGAATCTGCTATTCCACATAGGGTCCTCATTGCCATGGGTTGTTAATGTAAAGCAGTGGTTCTCAACCTTTTTAATGCCGCGACCCCCAACCGGTCGTAAGTCGAGGACTACTCAACTGGTGCAGCACCAGTTGCAGAATGGGACTTTTGGCGGGCTCAGCAGGGCAGAGACAGCCTGGACAATTCCTATTGGCTTTGGAAAGCCAATAGAATTAGACTCTATTCAAGAGAGTCTCTTCGATTGGCTTTCAAAAGCCAATAGAAGAAAAGGGAGTAGCACAGCTAAGGAAAAGGGGGGAAAAAATGGCGGACTGCGTTGTTTGGCGACCCCCGTGAAATGGTCGTTCGACCCCAAATGGGGTCCCGACCCACAGGTTGAGAACCACTGATGTAAAGGGATGTTGTGTTATGATGCTTGCTATGTTCCAAATTGTTAGCAAAATAAACCTCTGAATCCTAAAGTAAGAATTATTGTTTTGTGCTGCTGTCTCTGGTCTTTTTCATTTGGGTTTTTCCACGACACGCTCTTACTGGGCGAATTCTTCATTAAAATCGTATGGCAATGAGATGGAACAACAACCCCCTCCATATCCAACCACCAAGGGGACACCTTCAAAATACATGGCAAAGAAGGCTTAAAGACTCTAAACGTCACATGGGAAGACCCTTGCTGTCTGATATGCTACATAGCATGGAGAGTCTCATGCCAGGCCTAATATTAAACATACTCCAATTTTGCTGAAATGGCAAATTTCTAGTATCTTTTTCTGCAAAAGCCACTAGCGTCTGGAACACCGTAACAGCACCTGACCAAAGCAAGCAGAAGCTGGACAATGACTGGCCAGAGATTAATAATAATAATAATAATAACAACAACAACAACAACACAACAACGATAAAATTAAACTGCTCTGGGACTTCAGAATTCAAACAGACAAGCACCTAGGAACTGCTTCCATCCTGCGACAATATTTGTAATACCATCAAACATCCACATCTGCCTATCCCAGGTCCTGGGTAAGAACTCGATAGGTAGACAAAATGCCAAATCCAGTCTGAACATCTGGCTGACTGTGCGATGATCCATAACAACAACAACACAATAAAATTAAACTGCTCTGGGACTTCAGAATTCAAACAGACAAGCACCTGCAACGTAACACCCCAAACTTAACAATTGTCGATAAGAAAGACAAAAAAGTCTGGATAGTGGACGTGGCAGTGCCTGGAGACAGCAGAATAGACGAGAAAGAACTGGGGAAGATCACAAAATACAAAGACCTACAAATAGAAATAGAAAGACTGTGGCAAAAGCAAGGAAGGGTAGTACCAATAGTCATAGGCTCCTTGGGTGCAATCCCAAAACAACTGGAGCACCACTTGAACACCATTGGCATTGACAAATTCGCTATTAGTCAATTGCAAAAGGCGGCCTTACTAGGAACTGCTTCCATCCTGCGACGATACCTGTAATACCATCAAACATCCACATCTGCCTATCCCAGGTCCTGGGTAAGGACTCGATAGGTAGACAAAATGCCAAATCCAGTCCAAACATCTGGCTGACTGTGCGATGATCCATAATAATAAGAGTTGGGAGGAAACTTGGAGGTCATCTATCCAACCCCCTGCTCTGGCAGGAAACCCTACACCATTTCGGACAAATGGCTGTCCAGTCTCTTCTTAAAAACTTCCGGTGTTGGAGCATTCACCGCTTCTGGAGGCAGGTAGTTCCACTGGTTAATTGTTCTCACTGTCAGGAAATTCCTCCTTAATTCCAGGTTGATTCTCTCTTTGGTTAGTTTCTATTCTGACTTTGAAGAGCTACTAGATACAGGCAGTCCTCAACTTTTAGTGACCATTCAAAGCTACAACAGCAGTGGAAAAAAAGCGACCTAGGACCATTTTTTATCCTTAAAACCGATGTAGCACGTACACACACGCATACACATATCCATGGTTCCAAGATCAAAATTCAGATGCTTAGCATCAGATTCAGTTAATAAGCGTGTGACTAATTTAATATTGATTCATTAGTTGATGTAAGAGGATGAGAAATAGAATATATCCAAATAGATGTGTATTCTGAATATTAGATTTTGTGATGAATTGTGATACAGGGAACCTCGGTTACTTTAAACTTGGAAATTATAAATATTAAATGTTAAAGTTAAAGATTAACGGGAAACTAAAAATTTGGGGGGAATTAATTAGGACATGGATTTCCTATAAAGACTGAAGGTTAAAACAATAAGGATATGTGCATAAGCCAAAAATTATTGATAAATGTAAAAATGTCATTTTTATTTAATGGATACAATAAGAACTGTATTAGTTTAAACAGGAGACAGTAAATACTAAAGGGAAGAGAGAGGAAAACATTAATGTACTAGCTTGAGACGTGTACTAAAGATACATGTATGTCATTGTATTATTAAAACAGCCGCCACGTTGCTTTTTAAATACTTAAATGTAAAACTAGAAAATCAATAAAACATTTTTAAAAAAAACCTTAATACTAATTCACTTAACAGTGGCAAGAAAAGTCACAAAATGGGGCAAAACAAACACAACTGTTTTGCTTTGGCAAAGGAAATTGCAGGCTCGTGGTTGTAAGTCAAACCCTACCTGGATATGAACACAATCAAGTAACACTAATGTCTAAAAAAAACACTTCACCTCCCTTCTCATTGTGGGTGTTCCTTCCTCCTGCTGGCTGACTTCCTGTTGCCAGCTTCAAAGAAAAAGACACATCATCCTTTCTGAAACCCAACGGCCATATCTAAAAAATTTCAATTGTCTGGATGACAACTTAATTCTAACTTTTTTTTTTTTTTTAAAAAAATCAAATCTGGCAGTCAGCTTGCTTACGGACCAGAATGTCCTCTGAGGCAACAGCTGAAAAGCTCAGATCAAGGCAACACCACTGTGCTTTTATTTTCAACACAGAAGCAGGAAAAAGAAATCGGTAAAGTCAAGGCTGCTATAAAAAGCTTTCTTGCTCTAAGAATTATATAAAGAAGAGTCTGTTTCTTAAGATCCAACAGCCGATGTCCGACGGGACTGTAAGCGAAAAATAATTTTATTTTTGCTTTCAATCTCAGGAAAGCTGAACACAGTGAGGGAATCTGCCTGTGAAATTGAAATGAGACTGGAACACAACAGAGAGAAAGACTTAGAACAGAATAGAGCTGGAAGGGACCTTGGAGGTCTTCTAGTCCAGCCCCCCCCCCCGCTCAAGGAGAACTTATACCATCTCAGACAGGTGATTGTCCAGTCTCTTTTTAAAAACTTCCAGCAATGGAGCACCCATGATTTCTGGTGGCAAGCTGTTCCACTGGTTGATTGTTCTCACTGTCAGGAAGTTTCTCCTTAATTCCAGGTTGCTTCTCTCTTTGGTCAGTTTCCAACCCTTGTTTCTCGTCCTTCCCTCTGGTGCTTTGAAGAATAATTTGACCCCCTTTTCTTTGTGGCAGCCCCCCAGATACTGGAACGCTGCTATCATGTCTCCCCTAATTCTTCTTTTCCATCCTGCAGCCATTCTTCGTATGTTTAACTCTCCAGGTCTTTGATCATCTTAGTTGCTCTTCTCTGAATTTTTTCCAGACTTTCACCATCTTTTTTTGTGATATGGTGACCAAAATTGGCTGCAGTATTCAGTTCGCCAAAGGGGACCACGTGACCCAGAGATACTGCGACTGTAATAAATACGAGTCAGTTGCCAAGCGTCTGAGTTTTGTCATGCGAAAAACAGTCATAACTCGCTTTTTTTCAGTGTCGGCCTTTCAAGCGGTCACTAAGCAAACTGTCGTTAAGTCGAGGACTACCTGTATTTCATTTAGCATATGGCATCTACAGACATACCTCACTAATAAAACACCCATTACACATACCAACACAAACAGAAGCTTAAATAAAACGTCAACAAAGAGACGCATAGACATACAAAATAAAAACACCTGCGGAATACAATATGGGAGATACAACACTGAATTAAGGTAAAAACAATGCAGGAAGAGTCCTGAGAGCCTGGAAAACGCCTCCCTGCAGTATTTAACCATTTGTCTGGAAGGGTAGAAGGTCTCCTGCTGGAGCAGGGGGTTGGACTAGATGACCTCCAAGGTCCCTTCCAACCCTGTTCTTCTATCATTCTGTAAGGGTCTCCTGCTCCAGCAGGGGGGGATGGACTAGATGACCTAAAAGGTCCCTTCCAACCCTGTTCTTCTATCATTCTATAAGGGTCTCCTGCTCCAGCGGGGGGGGGGGGGATGGACTAGATGGCCTCCAAGGTCCCTTCCAAGTCTGTTCTTCTATCATTCTGTAAGGGTCTCCTGCTCCAGCGGGGGGGGGGATGGACTAGATGGCCTCCAAGGTCCCTTCCAACTCTAGTTACTGTGATTCTGTATGGGGTCTCTTGCTTGAGAAGGGGGGGTTGGGTTAGATGACCTCCAGGGTCCCTTCCAATTCTAGTTGTAAGGGTCTCCAGCTCTAGAAGGTAGGGGGTGGACTAGATGACCTCCAAGGTCCCTTCCAGCTCTATTCTACTCTATTCTTTCTCCGCACTTAAGAATTCCCAGCTGGCCAATCCAGGCTCTCCTTCTCCTCCCCCCTCCCCCTCCCCCACCGCTCCATCTGCGTCTCCCAACCGGGCGGCTGAGGATTCTGGGAGTTGTAGTCCCCGCGCATCTGACAGGCACCGGGTTAGAGCCAAGCGGGGCTCGGCCTCTCTCTCTCTCTCTCTCTCCCCCGAGGCAGCGCGGCCCTCTCAGCTGCCGGGGCGATGCGGAGAGCCGGGCCGGCCTTCTCGGGTTGGGGATTGACGCTCCCAAAGGCGAACCGCGCCGGGGAGGCCTTCAGCCCGGCCGCCCTCCCCGCCTCGTCCCGCAGGCCGAGCGGCCGCCCCGCCGAGCCGCTACCTTGTCCAGGATGCCGTTCCTGCTGGCGCCGCCGCCTCCCCCGCCGCCGCCTCCGCCGCCTTTCGCCGCCATCTTGGCTCCTCCTTTCCCCCTGCGCGACCTGTTCGCCGCCGATTGGCTGAGCGGGGAGAGGCCCGCGCAAAGGACGCCGGGACGGGACAGCGCCGCCCTATAGGAAGCGGCGGCGGCGGCGGCCCGCGCGCGGAGCAGGCTGGGAGCTGGAGTTCTGGGCGGCCCGGGTTGCCATGGCTACCCAGGGACCGGGAGGGAACGTGGGGAACCGCGGTTCGCTGGACGGGCGAAAGGAGCTCGGTCGGGGCCGAAGCCGGAGTCAGCATCCTCCTTTCTGCGTGGGGGTCTAAGGCGGGAGGGAGGGAGAAGAAAAGCGCGGGAGTCTTTCTAGCCGCGGGAGGACTCAACGCTCTATGGTTTGCTCCCCATCTTTATAATCCGCTTTAATTTAGGTTATATTTCCCCTAATATATTAATTCATTGGGCTGACTTTCCCCAAGCTGGTGCTCTCTCTGGGTTATTACAGTCCCCATCTCCTTCCCCCAGCTGGCGCGGCCCCACACAGCCAGGGTGGGTGGGTGGGGATTATGGTTTATGTAGCAACCTAGAACTAAGGAGAAACTTCCTGACACTCAGAACAATTAACCAGTGGAACCACCTGCCTCCAGAAGTTGTGGCTGCTCCATCACTGGAGGCTTTTAAGAAGAGACTGGACAGCCATTTGTCCCAAATGGTATAGGGTTTCCTGCCTGAGTAAGAGGGTTGGACTAGATGACCTCCAAGATCCCTTCCAACTTTATTATTATTGTTGTTGTTTCCTTCCTAGTCCTCTCCCATCCCATACTGGGGATTGGGGGAGGAGAAACCTTGCAAGGCCCCCTTAGGATGGGAAGGGCGGTGGCTGCATCCACAAGACACCTTTTTACCTGGCCAGGCCATCGTCAGCATTCACCCAACAGGCGAACGAATCTGAGTCGGGGGTTTAACTTTTAGCTTTTTGCTTAAATTTGACATTTCAGCCAAAATTGTGATTTATGACCCGTTTTGCACACTTACGACCGCTGCAGCGTTCCCCCGTTTTACATGGTCAAAATGCATACTCTTGGAAAGTGTCTCGTATTTATGACGGTTGCAGTGTTCCGGGATCACGCGAGTCCCTTTTGCGCCCTCCTGATAAGGAGGTAAAGCCAGGTTCACTTAACGACCGGGTTGCTCATTTAACGACTGTGGTGATCCTCTTAACCATCCTGGCAAGAAAGGTTTTCAAACGGGGCCAAACTCACTTAACAGCTGTCTTTGCTTAGCAACAGAAATGTTGAGATCCAGTGTGGTCGTAAGTCAAGGAGCCTTTTTTTTAAAAAAAAAAATAACGAGAAAGGATGCTATTTGAAGCTCATTAAGGCTTTTTCTCAGAAGCCCAGAAAATAGACCACAGGATTATGATAATCGCGAGATGGTTTCACTTGGATCCCTGCCCCAAGCTTGGGGTTGGACTAGATGACTTCAAGGAGCTTTACCGGCCCTGATTCTCTGATTCTTTCTTATCCCAGCTGCTTCTTGGATGGATTGGAAGCAGAAGAAATGGACCAGAGTGGTTTAAAAACTCGGGATTTCTAAGCTTGGGGTTTGAATTGCTGATAGCCAAGCTGTGATACGGCAATGCCCCCCCCACACACACACAAGAACTTGCGTGGTGCCTTTGCTTACTTTGTGGCTGGCGTTTGCTGTGCTCCGTGAGGTGGATGATAAGCTACATGAGGGGGGCGGCGAGCGCTCTGGTGACTGGCATTGGATGGGGATGTTGGTACAGCGGTTCACGTTGACTTGGATCCTCACGTCGCCATGGGTCACCCTCATTGCTGGTCCGGCCAGGTGGTGTCTCCACCTGGCAGGGTCTCCTGAGAAGGACCCATCCCTGCCATGTCACAGAGGCCTGGCTGCTTTGTTAAACAGTGACATGGCTGTGTGTCTGTGTGGGGAGGGTCTCCCCTGGAAAAAACAGGGCTTGCAAGGACCAGGGTTTTTTTTTTGCAAAGGGGGATGAATAATTGTTGTTGTTAGTTGCGAAGTCGTGTCTGGCCCATCGCGACCCCATGGACCACGTTCCTCCAGGCCTTCCTGTCCTCTACCATCTCCTGGAGTCCATTTAAGCTCCCGCCTCGTGCTTCAGGGACTCCATCCAGCCACCTCCTCCGTCGTCTCTTCCTTCTCTTGCCCTCCGTCTTTCTCAGCATCAGGCTCTTCTCCAGTGAGTCCTTCCTTCTCATGAGGTGGCCAAAGTATTTGAGGATGAATAATAGAATGGGAAGGGACTTTGGAGGTCGTCTAGTCCAGCCCCTTGCTGAAGAAGGAGAACCCTATGCCATTCCAGACAAATGGCTGTCCAGTCTCTTCTTAAGAGCTTCCAGTGATGGAGCAGTCACAACGTCTGAAGGCAAGGTGTTCCACGGATCAATTAACAGAATAACAGAAGCGTTGGAAGGGGCCTTGGAGATCTCCTCGTCCAACTTAATGAAGAGAAGGACGAGGTGGGACATGATAGCTGTGTTCCAATATCTCAGGGGTTGCCCCAAAGAAGAGGGAGTCAAGCTGTTCTCCAAAGCGTCTATAAGGCAGGACAAGAAACAACGGATGAGAGAAGCAACCTGGAATTAAGCAGAAACTTCTTGACAGTTAGAACAATTACCGGTGGAACAGCTTGCCACCAGAACTTGCTCCAGCACTGGAAGTTTTTAAGAAGAGACTGGACAGCCATTTGTCTGGAATAGTCTAGGGTTTCCTGCCTGAGCAGGGGGTTGGACTAGATGACCTCCAGGGTTCCTTCCAAGTTTATTATTATTAATGCTCAAGAACACTGGTTCTCAATCTTTTTAATGCCGCGACCCCCAACTGGTCGTAAGTCGAGGACTACTCAACTGGTGCAGCACCGTTTGCAGAATGGGACTTTTGGCGGGCTCAGCAGGGCAGAGACAGCCTGGACAATTCCTGTTGGCTTTGGAAAGCCAATAGAATTAGACTCTGTTCAAGAGAGTCTATTCTATTGGCTTTCAAAAGCCAATAGAATAAAAGGGAGTAGCACAGCTAAGGAAAAGGGGGGGAAAATGGCGGACTGCGTTGTTTGGCGACCCTCGTGAAATGGTTGTTCAACCCCAAATGGGGTCCCGATCCACAGGTCGAGAACCACTGCTCAAGAGGAAACCCTCCTATACCATCTCAGACAAATGGCTGTCCAGTCTCTTCTTAAAAACCTCCAGTGATGGAGCGCCCACAATTTCTGGTGGCAAGCTGTTCCACTGGTTGATTGTCTTCCTCACTGTCAGGAAGTTTCTCCTTAATTCTAGGCTGCTTCTCTCTTTGACCAGCTTCCAACCAATTGTTTCTTAATAAACATGTTGCTTTGATTGAAAGGCTGAAAGAAGATCATGGCATCGCTGTATAAACTGGATGATGGACAGTGGTACCCCACCAATTGCTTCCCTGCGAAAAGCCTTCTGCAGCCTCGATCCGAAGAAGGTAACGTGTCCCGATGTGCGATTTAAGGATTTTAAGGATCTTCGCAGCTGAAAAAGCAGAGCGTTATGGAAACGTCTCCCCAAAGTGGCCTCTGCTTATCTTTCTAGAGCAGGGCTCCCAGTTTGTAGCCTGTCACCCTCTCAAAACATGGAGGCAATGAAAAGCTGAGCTAGTTTGTGCAACAGACTGCAAATGTATTGTGTGAATCCTCTGCTCCCTTTGGGAAACCCTGCTGGAAGGTTTAGGAAAAGATTCCAATAGGACAGAAGACTTGAATCTCAGGGATGAACTGTGGGGTCCTTAATGCTCTCTGAGCTTTCATGCCTAAGTCGGGACTAGAACTCACCGTCTCCTGGTGATTGATCGAAAGTCACCCAACTGGCTTTCATGCCTAGCTCAGGACTAGAACTCACCGTCTCCTGATAATTGAGTCAAAGTTGCTCAGTCAACGTCCATGCTTAAGTCAGAACTAGAACTCACCGTCTCCTAGTAATTGGTCCAAAGTCACCCAGTTGGCTTTGATGCCTAGGTCAGGACTAGAAGTCACGGTCTTCTGGTGATTGATCCAAAGTCACCCAGTTGGCTTTTATGGCTAAGTCGGGACTAGAACTCACCGTCTCCTGGTGATTGGTCCAAAGTCTCCCAGTTGGCTTTCATGCCTAGGTCAGGACTAGAACTCACCATCTCCTGATAATTGGGTCAAAGTTGCTCAGTCAACTTCCAAGCCTAAGTCGGGACTAGAACTCTCCATCTCCTGGTGATTGGTCCAAAGTCACCCAGTTGGCTTTTATGGCTAAGTCAGGACTAGAATTCCCCGTCTCCTGGTGATTGGTCCAAGGTCACCCAGATGGCTTTGATGCCTAAGTCAGGACTAGCACTCACCATCTCCTGGTGATTGGTCCAAAGTCAGCCAGTTGGCTTTTATGCCTAGGTCAGGACTAGAACTCACCATCTCCTGATAATTGGATCAAAGTTGTTCAGTCAACTTCCAAGCCTAAGTCGGGACTAGAACTCTCCATCTCCTGGTGATTGGTCCAAAGTCACCCAGTTGGCTTTTATGGCTAAGTCAGGACTAGAATTCCCCGTCTCCTGGTGATTGGTCCAAAGTCAGCCAGCTGGCTTTGATGCCTAAGTCGGGACTAGAACTCACTGTCTCTGGATAATTGGGCCAAAGCTGCTCAGTCAACTTTCACGCCTAAGGCAGGACTAGAACTCACCGTCTCCTGGTTTAACCACTAGACTAAAAGAGCTTACATCTCACCTTAGTTGAGTTCTCCTAATTGGGCGTGCCTGTTAATTTTGTTTCTGGACCTATCCCTCTAGGCGCCGGCCACTGGCAGGTGGCTCGTCATAATGTGGAGAAAACCAAGATCAAATGGCTGTTTGGCACAAGGGCTGCCCAGCAGAGCTGGCAAGACTGTTGGTGGAAAGTGCCAATACCCAGAGCCGAGAAAATCCTCAATAGGGCCCAGCTGGTGAGCGTGGTGTTGCTTGCGTTGCTTGGTTCTCCTGTCCACTGCAGAGGGTTGGGCTAGATGATCCTTAGGGTCCCTTCCAGCTCCACAACTCTTCAGTGTCTTAAGTTCTTAGAAGGGGAGAAGCATCCTTAAAACAAAGTGAGAAGAATTAATTAGCGGAACGACTAACTTCCGGTGAGGGAGCACCCAGAAGTTGTGGGTGCTCCCTCACCGGAAGTTTTCGAGAAGAGACAGGACAGCCTGTTTGTCTGGAATGGTCTAGGGTCTCCTGCCTGAGCAGGGGGTTGGACTAGATGACCTCCAGGGTCCCTTCCAATTTGGTTATCCTGATTTAGCCTCCAGACCCTTAATCGTTTTAGTTGCTCTTCTCCACACTCATCATCATCATTATCATAATAAAATTGGAAGGGACCTTGGAGGTCATCTAGTCCAACCCCCTCTTGGAGGGCCACAGCCTCTTCCCTTTATCCTGTCCATCAAACAGCTGACACAACCCTATTGAAATACCACCGCCCACCCACAGGCACAGAGAACCATTTTAGCAGAGTAGTCTTCTGTCGCAAATTCATAGGAAATCGTTTTTGGGCAGTATCGGCTTTCATTTTTCCCGCTTTTGCTTGACTGACTGCCCCCCCCCCACGCTCCCCCCCAGCGAGTTCCCTTTCTCTGGCTTGTGATTTCCAGCTGAAGCTCCACGCCGTGGAGAAGCCCTCCGACTTGTGCTCAGTGAATATCAGCCACCGGAACTTCGCCTTGGTGAGTGGGAATTTGGGCCCGCAACTCAGGTTGCTTCGACCGGAGGGGCTGGTTGGTCCCCCCAGGCACTGGGGCACAGAGGCAGGCCAGGCCCTGTAGGCTGCGTTTTGCGTGGCTTGCTTTGGTTTCTTTTTCTCTTAGGGGGGCCAGGACTTTTTATTTTTTAATTTTTATTTTAATTTTTTTTTACTTTTTTTACTTTTATTATTTTTATTTTATTTTTTTTTAATTTTTATTATTTTTCATTTTATTTTTATTTTTTTTATTTTATTTTTATTATTATTCATTTATTTTTACTTTTATTATTATTATTCATTTATTTTTATTATTATTCATTTATTTTTATTACTTTTTATTTTTATTATTTTATTTTTATTTTATTTTTTATTTTTATTCATTCATTTATTTTTATTATTTTTATTTTATTTTATTTTTTATTTTTATTTATTATTTTTATTTATTTATTTTTATTATTTGTATTTTATTTTTATTTTCATTTTCTTTTATTTATTTATTTTTATTATTTTTATTTTTTATTTTCATTATTTTTATATTATTTTTATTTATATTATTTTATTTTTATTATTTTTTATTTTATTTTTATTTATTTATTTATTTATATTTTATTTTTATTTATTATTATTTTATTTTTATTAATATTTGTATTTTATTTGTATTTGTATTTTTTATTTATTTATATTTTATTTTTATTATTATTTTTTATTATTATTTTTAATTTATTTATTATTTTTATTATTTATTTATTTATATTATTATTTATTTTTATTATTCATTCATTCATTTTTATTTATTTATTTATTTATATTTATTTATTTATTTGTTGTGGGTTTTTTTTAACGGAACACCTTACCTCTCAAAAATCATGCTCCATCACTGGGGATTTTTTAAGAAGAGATTAAACAATCGCCTGTCTGAAATGGTATATAGGTCCTCCTTCTTGAGCAGGGGGCTGGACTAGAAGACCTCCAGGGTCCCTTCCAGCTTCTATTCTATTCCATTTATGGTTTCTTCTTTTTGTGGTTTCCCAGGCCAGGGAAAGTGACTTTGTGCAGTTTGATTCTGTCGCCTACATCAACGCCACTGAAAACCTGCTGACTTTAGGTAAGGAAACCAAAGGGTGGGGCGTCACTCTGGTCTTCCAACTTGGCCTTTCGATGACTTGTGGATTTCAACTCCCAGAATTCCTCAGCTATGCTCGCTGGCTGAGGAATTCTGGGAGTTGAAGTCCACAAGTCATCAAAGGGCCAAGTTGCAAGACCCCTGCTTTAGTGGCTGTTCGAAGGTAGCCTTTTTTCACACTTACGATCATGGCAGCACCCCTACGGTCATCTGATCAAAATTCGGACGTTTGGCAACTGGCATGTAGTTAGGACGGTTGCAACATCCCAAGGGACACACCATTTGTAATCTTCCCAGCCGGCTTCCATTAAATATTAAGTATTGTTTTTATTTTATTTATTTATTTAATTAATTTTATTTATATGCCGCCCAATCCCAAGGGACTCAGGGCGGCGTACAAAATTAAAACAATAATCTAACAATAAAACAATAAAATAATACATTCATACAGCGTGTCCGATCATATCCCATCCACCCCCCCCCGGGGACATCAGCCCCAGGCCTGCCGGAACAGGAGAGTTTTAACGGCTTTCTTAAAGGCCAGCAGGGTGGGAGTAGTTCGAATCTCGGGGGGGGGAAGGTGATTCCACCAGGTCGGAGCCACCACAGAAAAGGCCCTTCCCCGAGGGCCCGCCAGCCGACATTGTCTGGCCGACGGGACCTGAAGGAGGCCCAATCTATGGGACCTCACCGGTCTCTGGGAACGATGCGGCAGTATGCGGTCCTGTAAGTAACCTGGCCCTATGCCATGAAGGGCTTTAAAGGTGATAACCAACACCTTGAATTGCGTCCGGAGACCCACAGGAAGCCAGTGCAGCTCGCGGAGGATAGGTGACACGTGGGCGTACCTTGGCGCGCCCACAATCGCTCTCGCGGCTGCATTCTGAACCAACTGCAGCCTCCGAACGCTCTTCAAGGGTAGCCCCATGTAGAGCGCGTTACAGTAATCCAGTCTTGAGGTGACAAGGACATGAGTGACCGTGAGTAAAGCCTCCTGGTCCAAATAAGGCTGCAACTGGTGCACCAGGCGAACCTGGGCAAAGGTCCCCCTGGCCACAGCCGATAGATGTTCCAAATTTAGCTGTGAGTCCAGGAGGACACCCAAGTTGCGTGCCTGCACTGAGGGACGCAAATTTGCCCCCCCCCAGGACTAAGGATGGACCATCCAGTTGACCTTTGGGAGGCAAGACCCAGAGCCACTCGGTCTTGTCAGGTTTGAATCTAAGCCTGTTCACCCCCATTTAATACTCCCAGTATTAAATATTTTTTGCCAAAATAAATAAAAATTACATATGTGAGTGGGGTTTTTTTAAACAATACTTTGGGCAATGAGGAGGCACACTGGGAGAATTTTAATTACTGGCGTTAAAATATTATGAAATGTTTTATCCTTGGCCGCTGGATCACTTGACCAAACTATTGATTTCGCACGGCTGCCTTTTAAAAAATGTCTCTATTTTAAAGGAACATTTTATCACATGTGGTGGCTGTGCCCCAAAGCAAAAAATTATTGGGAATGAATAAGAGATTGGATACAGGAGATAACGGAGATACAAATGGATTTCAAACCAGAATTATTTCTTTTGGGCATAATAAATTTAAAGATGGAAAAACAACTCCAACACATCATTATACACATATTGACTGCAGCTCGTATAGCATATGCTCAATGTTGGAAGAGTGAAAATATTCCCACAAATGATATGCTTACGTACAAAATCTTGGAATGCGCAGAAATGAACAAACTTAACGTTAGAATTGAAAGACAAGGAGGCGACAGAATTTTATGAAATTTGGAATAAATGTTATAATTGGCTAGAACAGAGAAAGAAAAAGACATAATTACTGATGTACATAAAATGTAAATAAGATGTAAAGAATGCTTAAAATGTAGAGTACGGTTCTGTTAAAACAGTGTTTCCCAAACTTGACAATTTTAAGGCATGTGGACTTCAACTCCCAGAATTCCACAGCCAGCATTGCTGGCTGTGGAATTCTGGGAGTTGAAGTCCTCATGCCTTAAAATTGTCAAGTTTGGGAAACACTGTGTTAAAAGAAGAGACTTATGTTTATGTATTTTAAGTTTGTTTTGGTGTAAGGTGTATGGTGAAAAATAATTTAAAAAAAAATTTAAAAAATAAAAATAAAAAATGTCTCTATTTTAACCTTTGTCTAGAAACGTTTCGTAACTTTCCTGGCCTTCGGGAGCTGGAACTGTCTCTAAACGGTCTGAGAAACCTTAAAGTCAGAATTGGAGACTTTCCGCACTTGGAAGTAAGTGCAAAGTGCAAAAGTGACGCTTGCACGAATCCGAGCTCGGAATCGGAGAGGATAGGGTTAATTTCTTCCCGTTTAAAAAACACGTTCACATGTTCTATATATTTTTCTTAAACTCAGCTTGGAAAGGCCTCCTCAGCCCCAGACCCTTTTGCTGCTAAGCTGCAGGTTTCATTTTTTTTAAAGGATTCATTCATTCATTCATTCATTCATTCATATTTGTATCCCACCTTTATTCGTTTTACAAATAACACAAGGCCGTAAACATATCCACTATTTATTTATTTACTTATTTATGAGACTTATATACCGCTTTAAGTGCAAGCACTCTCTAAGCGGTGTACACCAGTAAGCAATGTATATATATATATATATATATATTTACATTGCCCCCAACAATCTGGGTCTCATTTTACCTACCCCGGAAGGATGGAAGGCTGAGTCAACCTTGAGCCGGTGAGATTTGAACCGCTGACCTGCTGAACACAGTCAGCTAAAGTGGCCTGCAGTACTGCACTCTGACTGCTGCGCCACCTCGGCTCATATTCACTATTCCCTCCTCCGTTTTTCTCGACATCAACAACCCTGTGAGGTGGACTGGGCTGAGAGAGTGGGACTGGCCCAAAGTCACGTAGCTTGCTTTCATGGCTAATAATAATATGTGGGACTAAAACTCCCCGTCTCCCGGTGATTGGCCCAAAGTCGCACAGCTAGTTTTCATGCCAAGAGTTAGGCTAGAACTCCCTGTCTCCCGGTGATTGGCCCAAAGTCACCCAGCCGGCTTTCATGCCTAAGGTGGGACTAGAACTCACCGTCTCCTGGTGATTGGCCCAAACTCACCCAACTGACTTTCATGACTAAGGCAGGACTAGAACTCACCATCTCCTGGTGATTGGCCCAAAACCACCCAATTGGCTTTCATGCCTTAAGCGGGACTAGAACTCACCATCTCCAGGTGATTGGCCCAAAGTTGCCCAGCTGGCTTTCATGCCTAAGGCGGGACTAGAACTCACCGTCTCCTGGCGATTGGCTCAAATTCACCCGACCGGCTTTCAGATCTAAGTCATCCAGCCAGGTTTGGCTCCTAAAGTGGGACTAGAACTCACCATCTCCTGGTTTCTAGCCTTACCACTAGACCAGGGGTAGGCAACCTTGGCTCTTTTATGACTGGTGGACTTCAATTCCCAGAATTCCTGAGCCATTATGGGGGAATATGGCCCCTTCATGACTCGTGGACTTCAACTCCCAGAATTCCTGAGCCAGCATGGGGGAAACTTTGGCCCCTTCATGACTCGCGGACTTCAAGTCCCAGAATTCCTGAGCCAACATGGGGGAACTATGGCCCCTTCATGATTCGAGGACTTCAAGTCCCAGAATTCCTGAGCCAGCATGGGGGAACTATGGCCCCTTCATGACTTGTGGACTTCAACTCCCAGAATTCCTCAGCCAGCTTGGCTCAGCTTGGAAACCTCTCCCTTGCCCCTCAACATGGCTGGCTCAGGAATTCTGGGAGTTGAAGTCCCCCAGTCATAAAAGAGCCCAGATTGCCACCCCTGCAGTAGACCAAACCATCTTTATCTTGACTTCCATACTCGCTGGAGTAGAGTCCCCTGAAGTGGGCGCCTTTCCTTTCCATTCTCAAGCTGTTTAAGGGGGTCATAATGGCCTGCCCGAGACATGTGGCTTCTTCTCCAGATCTTGGATCTCTCCTACAACAACCTATCTCCTGAGGATGTGCAGATTCTGGGAATTTTACCACACCTGAAAGTTCTCCACCTTACGGCCAACGGACTTTCTTCACTTCCCCTCAATCTGGCTGCCTCGGAAAGGTGAGTTCCTGGGCAACCCAAAGGGCATCCTCATCTTCTCTGAGCTTAAGGAAGCCTACATAGGATTTCCCATGCTGGTTTAGTCATCCAGATCCTGGTTACCTTCCATTCAGCTCAGCATCTACAAGATTGTGAGGTTATCTTCCCAATAAATATTTGTAGCTCAGGGTTGAAATGAGGAGTCCTTGGTGCTCTCTGAGCTGGTTGTCCATCCATCCATCCATCTATCCATCCACTCATCCATCTATCCATCCATCATCCATCCACCCATCCATCCATCCATCTATCCATCCATCCACCCATCCATCATCCATCCATCCACCCATCCATCATCCATCCATCCACCCATCCATCTATCCATCCATCTATCCATCCACCCATCCATCCATCTATCCACCCACCCATTCATCTATCCATCCATCTATCCATCCACCCATCCATCATCCATCCATCCACCCATCCATCCATCCATCTATCCACCCACCCATCCATCCATCTATCCATCCATCTATCGATCCACCCATCCATCATCCATCCACCCACCCACCCACCCATCCTCCATCCACCCATCCATCTATCTATCTACCACCTATCTACCCATCCATCCATCTATCCATCCACCCATCCATCATCCATCCACCCACCCATTCATCCATCCATCCACCCATCCATCTATCCACCCACCCATCCATCATCCATCCATCCACCCACCCATCATCCATCCATCCATCCTATCTATCTATCTATCTATCTATCTATCTATCTATCTATCTATCTATCTATCTATCTATCTATTTATCTATCTATCTATCTAATCTCTATCTATCTATCTATCATCTATCTATCCATCTATCTATATATCTATCATGTATCTATCATCTATGTATCATCAGAATCATAGGGCTGGATGGGACTAAAACATCTATAAGAAAATGATCAGGTTTAAAGATGACCAAGGACCCCACAATTCTTCTTCTTCTTCTTCTTCTTCTTCTTCTTCTTCTTCTTCTTCTTCTTCTTCTTCTTCTTCTTCTTCTTCTTCTTCTTCTTCTTCTTCTTCTTCTTCTTCTTCTTCTTCTTCTCCTCCTCCTCCTCCTCCTTCTCCTTCTCCTCCTCCTCCTCCTCCTCCTCATCCTCCTTCTAGGGCACCAAGATTATCTTATCTGAAGACAGCAAAGAGGAGTAGGTAGATAACCATAGGAGAGTTTTCCAAGTAATAAAGAATTCCTCTTTGGACTTGAGTGGATTTTCCTCTGGACATGGAACTCGGACTTTTGTCTCCGTTCTCCAAGAAACGGAAGACGAAGGGATAAAGGGGAAGGAAGGCAGGAGAAGCGGCAAAGGAAGGATTAAGGTGACCAGTAGACATTTCTCCTCTCTGTAAACAGCAGGAGCTGCCCAAAATTCCCAGCGTTGGAGGTCTTGCTTCTTGATGACAATCACCTTTCCGACTCCAGTGTCTTCGTCAGTTTGGCCAATCTTCGAAGGTAAGGGAGACCGGATTGGTTTGTATCCTCTTAAAGAGCCTTAACCAATAGCTTTTTGCGTGGAAAATAATCAAGGAGAGAAGCAACCTAGGACTAAGTGGGAATTTCCTGACAGGGAGAACAAGTATCCAGTGGAACCACCTGCCTCCAGAAGTTGTGGGTGCTCCGTCACTGAATGTTTTTAAGAAGAGACTGGACAGCCACTTGTCTGGAATGGTACAGGAACTTCTGCTCGAGCAGGAGGCTGGACTAGAAGACCTTCAAAGTACCTTCCATCTCTGTTGATCTGTATTCTGATTGAGGGAACTAGGGATGTCTACTCTGTCAAAGAGAAAGACTAGTGCTCACATGATAGCAATCATCCAGTACTAGTATTAGACTATTGGAAATTGGCCAGCTGGAATTGACAGCCTTAGACAATTGGAAATTGGCCAGCTGAAATTAGCAGTCTTAGACAATTGGAAATTGACCAGCTGGAATTGACAGTCTTAGACAATTGGAAATTGACCAGCTGGAATTGACAGACAATTGGAAACTTGCCAGCTGGAATTGACAGTCTTAGACAATTGGAAATTGACCAGTTGGAATTGACATTCAATTGGAAATTGACCAGCTGGAATTGACAGTCTTAGTCAATTGGAAACTGGCCAGCTGGAATTGACAGTCTTAGACAATTGGAAATTGGCCAGCTGGAATTGACAGTCTTAGACAATTGGAAATTGACCAGTTGGAATTGACATTCAATTGGAAATTGACCAGCTGGAATTGACAGTCTTAGTCAATTGGAAACTGGCCAGTTGGAATTGACAGTCTTAGTCAATTGGAAACTGGCCAGTTGGAATTGACAATCTTAGACAATTGGAAATTGACCAGCTGGAATTGACAGACAATTGGAAATTGGCCAGCTGGAATTGACAGTCTTAGACAATTGGAAATTGACCAGTTGGAATTGACAGTCAATTGGAAATTGACCAGCTGGAATTGACAGTCTTAAACAATTGAAAATTGATCAGCTGGAATTGACAGACAATTGGAAACTGGCCAGCTGGAATTGACGGAAATTGGCCAGTTGGAATTGACAGTCTTAGACAATTGGAAATTGACCAGTTGGAATCGACAGTCTTAGACAATTGGAAATTGGCCAGCTGGAATTGACAGTCTTAGTCAATTGGAAACTGGCCAGCTGGAATTGACAGTCTTAGTCAATTGGAAACTGGCCAGCTGGAATTGACAAAGCCAGCCACATGCTGGTGCTGCCAATGGGATGACTTCCACATGATTTTCAAGCTTTCTGTAAGATATGAAATATGGCAGAGGGTTCTAACGGTGGCATGGGTTTGGCCCCAAAACTTGCTGTACCCTAGTAAACTGAGGACTGATATTTTTGTTTCTATAGGCTAAAGCAGCTGAACCTGGACAAAAACAGAATTAAAGAGGTTCCCTATCTCCATTACGTGAGCGACAACCACTTCTCCATCCATCCTTTATCGGCCAAGTCAGGCATCCGGGCAGGCTTACGTTGTCGGAAAAAGGCCCCCCAAAAGCCACACCAGGATCAGTCCCCAAGGCTACACCAGCAGTGCAGTTACATTATTACACAAAACACCCAGGATCCCGACAAGACAGGTGGGCTAAAAGTATTAAATATTTTACTCAGAGCAGAGTGCATTTCTCTGTTCCTTCACTGGGATTCCTTTCCAAGTGATGAAGAGACGTTTTGTCCACCCTGTCATTAAGGAAGTAATTTGATTTTAGTAAATATATTTGATTTTATTCATTTTATTGATCGTTGGCTTGCAAAGGGGCCCTTTCCAACTGCATATTTATCACGCATTCCGATTTTAAGTTTCTGCAAGGCCTTCACTTCGGCCAGATTGAATCCTCTGCCTTCAGCGGGGTCCGTGGTGCTCTCTGAGCTGGATGGTTTTCTTGCAGACGTTTTGTTACCACACTCGGTGATATCATCAGCGCTAGAGGGGGCTTGGGGTCTGGAGGAGAAGGGAAAGGAGAAAGGGAGGGGGAGGAGAAGAATTGTGGGATCTTTGGTGCTCTCTGAGCTTGGTTATTTGGATGGATGGCCGGACAAATAGATGAGATAGATGACAGGAAAAACAATAGATAGATGATAGATAGATTAGATACATAGATAGATAGATAGATAGATAGATAGATAGATAGATAGATAGATAGATAGATAGATAGATAGATAGATGATAGATACATAGATGATAGATAGATGATAGATTAGATACATAGATTAGATAGATAGATAGATAGATAGATAGATAGATAGATAGATAGATAGATAGATAGATAGATAGATAGATGATAGATACATAGATGATACATAGAATAAGATAATGATACATAGAATAGATAGATGATAGATGATACATAGAATAGATATAATGATATAGATAGATAGATAGATAGATAGATAGATAGATGATAGATACATAGATGATAGATAGATGATAGATAGATAATGATACATAGAATAGATAGATAGATAATGATAGATATATATATGATAGATAGATGATAGATAGATTAGATACATAGATAGATTAGATAGATAGATAGATAGATGATAAATAGATGATAGATAGATGATACATAGAATAGATAGATAATGATACATAGAATAGATAGATGATAGATGATACATAGAATAGATATAATGATATAGATAGATAGATAGATAGATAGATGATAGATGATAGATAGATAGATGATACATAGAATAGATAGATGATAGATATATAGATGATAAATAGATGATAGATATAGATAGATGATACATAGAATATATAGATAATGATACATAGAATAGATAGATGATAGATGATACATAGAATAGATATAATGATATAGATAGATAGATAGATAGATAGATAGATAGATAGACAGATAGATGAGAGAGAGAGAGGTGATAGATGATAGATACATATAGATAGATGAGAGAGAGAGGGGTGTGTGTGTGTGTGTGTGTGTGTGTGTGTGTGTGTGAGAGAGAGAGAGAGAGAGAGAGAGAGAGAGAGAGAGAGAGAGAGAGAGGGATCAGACAAACAGACAACCCCAATCCCAGGATTTTCTTTTCTGTGTAGCACTATCTTGTCAAGAGTTTTTGTGGGCCACCCTATAAGTCCAATATAGAGACACGACGGACCCTGCAGGAAAGGCTGGAGGTTGCAAACCTTCCCAAATGCCCTCACGGCCGAGGTCCAAAACATGTTCAGCCTCGCTGGCAGCTTAGGAGCGACTGCCTCCTCCTTTTCCCGTGCCCTGATGCTAATTTCACGTTTTTCAACAGAAGTCGTCTTTCAGACACGACCTCCGGAAGAAACGGCTCAGGTAACTGGTTCCGATTCTTCGCTTGGGCTTTTGTGCCTCACAGCAGGAATTTGGCGAGATTTTCTGAGGATATCCAAGCTTGTGTGTGTGTGTGTGTGTGTGTGTGTGTGTGTGTGTGTGTGTGTGTGGTGGGAACAAAATAGGAGCCCTCCTTGTTTCCAAAGAATTGCTCCAGATGGGGGAAACGGATATTAACACTACAATTGTAGATCAGTGCAGTATAATCAAGGGTTGGGTCAGGTTAATTAAGGTTAATTAATGAGGAATTTCCTGACCGTGAGAGCAATTAATCCAGGGGTCTTCCAACTTGGCCCTTTGATGACCTGTGGACTTCAACTCCCAGAATTCTTCAGCCAGCGTGCCTGGTTGAGGGATTCTGGGAGTTGAAGTCTAAGGGTCTTCCAACTTGGCCCTTTGATGACCTGTGGACTTCAACTCCCAGAATTCCTCAGCCAGCGTGCCTGGCTGAGGAATTCTGGGAGTTGAAGTCCAGGGGTCTTCCAACTTGGCCCTTTGATGACTTGCGGACTTCAACTCCCAGAATTCTTCAGCCAGCATACCTGGCTGAGGAATTCTGGGAGTTGAAGTCCAGGGGTCTTCCAACCTGGCCCTTTGATGACTTGCGGACTTCAACTCCCAGAATTCCTCAGCCAGCGTGCCTGGCTGAGGAATTCTGGGAGTTGAAGTCCAGGGGTCTTCCAACTTGGCCCTTTGATGACTTGTGGACTTCAACTCCCAGAAAATAAGGTTTATTCTGCTGCAAAGACATTAACAGAATCACAGAAATGGAAGGGACCTCAGAGGTCTTCTAGCCCAACCCCCCGGATATCCAACTTCCGGAGGCAAGGATGTTCCACTGATTAATTCAGGGGTCTTCAAACTTGGCCCTTTGATGACTTGTGGGCGTGCCGCCATCGTGCGCACCCCCATGTGCTCATGTATGCACGGGGCTACGTGCGAGCACGTTTCCCTCCTGCTTCCCTCCTTTCCGAGCCGACAAGCCGTAAAGGTTGGGGAGCTCTGATCTAGTCCAACCCCCCCCCAAAGCAGGAGACTGTACCCCACTCCTGACAGACGGCAGTCCCGTTGAAGCTCCCACAACATCTGGAGGCAGCTCCTGTTCCACTGGTTGACCGTTCTCTCTGTCAGAAAATTCCTCCTTATTTCTTCTTCTCTTTCTTCCAGGAAAGGTCTCCTTCACGTCTTGAGGATTCCAAGGCCCCTTGTGCCAGCATCCACACGGAATTCCTCCTTCCCTTACCGGAGCTGAGATTTCTGAGCCTTGCCAACAATCAGGTGAGCGGGCTCTTCTTCAGATGTTGCTCCAAGCCAGGCTGATGTTTTGCAACCACGGGATGGGCGACGGGCACCTGGAAATGGTGGGAAGTCTGTGGTCCTCAGACTGACTGTGATTTTGTCTACCTATCGAGTCCTTACCCAGGACCTGGGATAGGCAGATGTGGATGTTTGATGGTATTACAGATATCGTCGCAGGATGGAAGCAGTTCCTAATAAGGCCGCCTTTTGCAATTGACTAATAGCGAATTTGTCAATGCCAATGGTGTTCAAGTGGTGCTCCAGTTGTTTTGGGATTGCACCCAAGGAGCCTATGACTATTGGTACTACCCTTGCTTGCTTTTGCCACAGTCTTTCTATTTCTATTTGTAGGTCTTTGTATTTTGTTATCTTCTCCAGTTCTTTCTCTTCTATTCTGCTATCTCCAGGCACTGCCACGTCCACTATCCAGACTTTTTTGTCTTTCTTATCGACAATTGTTAAGTCTGGGGTGTTATATTGCAGGTGCTTGTCTGTTTGAATTCTGAAGTCCCAGAGCAGTTTAATTTTATCATTTTCTATGACTTTCTCTATTTTATGATCCCACCAGTTTTTGCTTACAGGCAAATGATATTTTTTGCAGATCTATCATTTGCCTGTAAGCAAAAACTGGTGGGATCATAAAATAGTGAAAGTCATAGAAAATGATAAAATATATTATTATTATTATTATTATTATTATTATTATTATTATTATATAGAACTACCAACTTTGCAATTTATATTGCTCGAAGTTCAGCAGATTGCAAATTATTGGGAAACAGCAAAAAGTTTCAAGTTAAAGCTTTAAATTGCTTCTGTGGGGGGCCTATTTCAGGTTTTGTTCTAGCCCTGTCTTATTATATGAGGAGGGGGCTATATTTTCATCTCCCACACGTCTTTATTGATTGGCAGATCGAGCACGAAGAAGATTTGCTGGCCGTGGTTCTCTTCCCCTCCCTGGCGGAGCTGACCTTCTACGGCAACCCGTTCACCACGTCCAGAAGCGGTACCCCCGGCCCGGGGCCACGGGTGGGGTGGGGGGCTTCCCTGGGGCAGAGGAACCGTCCCACTCGGCTTTTTGCCAGCTGAAGGGCGGCAAAGAGACGGAAAAAATTTAGAGGGGGTTTCTTAAAGTCTCTCCCTTTCATTGCCCTGAACGATTTCATCAGTTCTTTTCAAGATCCAGACCTGTAAATGGTATAGATTCTCCTGCTTGAGCTGGGGGCTGGACTAGAAGACCTCCAAGGTCCCCTTGCACCGCTATTCTATTCTATTCTATTCTATTCTATTCTATTCTATTCTATTCTGTAATTCTATTCTATTTTATTCTGTAATTCTATTCTATTCTATTCTATTCCATTCCATTCTGTAATTCTATTCTATTCTATTCCATTCCATTCCATTCTGTAATTCTATTCTGTTCTATTCTATTCTATTCTATTCTATTCTATTCTATTCTATTCTGTAATTCTATTCTATTTTATTCTGTAATTCTATTCTATTCTATTCCATTCCATTCAATTCCATTCTATTCCATTCCATTCCATTCTGTAATTCTATTCTATTCTATTCTATTCTATTCTATTCTATTCTATTCTATTCTATTCTATTCTATTCTATTCTATTCTATTCTCCATACAGTATTCTATTCTATTCTATTCTATTCTATTCTATTCTATTCTATTCTATTCTATTCTATTCTATTCTATTCTATTCTATTCTATTCTTATTCTCTTCTATTCTATTCTATTTCCTATTCTATTCTATTTTATTCTATTCTATATTTTTTGTGGTGCTTGGTTGCCGAGCATCCGAAATACCATCCTGTGAATTGTGAGCAGGATGGGTGACAGACAGCTGTCAAAACTTCGACTCCAGATCATCAATACCTTTTTTTAGGTGTGTGTGTGTGTGTGTGTTGTAACTTGGAACAGTCGTTTTCTGTCTGGTTGTAAGTGGAGGACTCCCTGTCAAGGAAGAGAAATTTGGGGGGGCAGGTGTTTAAGACTGACCTCTCTTGCCTTCTCCTCTTTTCCTGCCTGTTCCCCAAGGCGACCCACCGCTGCTCACCAGCTTTCTTCAAAACAAACTTGGAATTAAACTGGTTCGGAAAAAGGTTCCCAAGCTGGAGAAGCCACGCATTTTTATACCCGTCAAAGCGAACCGGGAGGTATAAACGTGGAGAGATTAGGTGGTAAAAACACTTTAATTCAACAGAAATTGGGGACCGGCCGAGGTTATCAAATGTTGGCACAGGGGGAGGAATCAGGAAGGGCTGGGAAGTTGGGACCGTTTTGTTCCTAGAGGCCACAAGTAGGATGGCTCCTCCCTTCTAGCACTGATGATGTTCCCTAGTTGGGTCATGAAACATCTGCAAGAAAACCACCCAGCTCAGAGAGCACCAAGGACCCCATAGTTCTCCTCCTCTTCCTCTTCCTCCTCCACCTCCTCCTCCACCTCCACCTCCTCCACCTCCTCCTCCTCCCCCCTTCTAGCACTGATGAGGTTCCCTAGTTGGGTCATGAAAGGTCTGCAAGAAAACCACCAAGCTCAGAGAGCACCAAGGACCCCATAGTTCTCCTCCTTCTCTTCTTCCTCCTCCTCCTCCTCCTCCCTTCTAGCACTGATGATGTTACCTAGTTGGGTCATGAAACATCTGCAAGAAAACCACCCAGCTCGGAGAGCACCAAGGACCCCACAGTAGTCCTCCTCCTCCTCCTCCTCCACCTCCACCTCCTCCTCCCTTCTAGCACTGATGAGGTTCCCTAGTTGGGTCATGAAAGGTCTGCAAGAAAACCACCCAGCTCAGAGAGCACCAAGGACCCCACAGGTCCTCCTCCTCCTCTTCCTCCTTCCTTCTAGCACTAACGATGTTCTCTAGTTGGGTCATGAAACATCTGCAAGAAAACAACTCAACTCAGCACCGGGGACCCCACAGTCCTCCTCCTCCTCCTCCTCCTCCTCCTCCTCCTCCTCCTCCTCCTCCTCCCTTCTAGCATTGACGATGTTCCCTAGTTGGGTCATGCAACTTCTAGCAAAAAAAAAACATCCAACTCAGAGAGCACTGGGGACCCCAAACCGTTGTCCTACAAAGATTGTCTTCTAAGCATCCTAAGAGGCCTCCAGACGAACCTGTTCAGGAACGTCAGAAGGTCAAGGCTTCTGTCCTTACGATCCCAGCCTTGCCCTGATCTTCTCTGTGTCTCTTTAGATCAAATCCCGGCTACCCAAGGTCCGAAAGCGCCCCCCGCCGGCCGAGACGGCGGTGGAGACCACCTTCTGGCAGCTGTGGACGGGATCCGAGCTGGATCCGAGTAAAAGACTCAGTTCCAAAGACCTTCCGGAGTGTCCGTCCTCTTCTCTCGCCTACGATCCTGATCGGCCCATCCTAGCTCCCCTTCGGCGGGAGGAGAGGTCCACCTCTCTGACCACTTTGTACACCGAAGCCTTGAGCCCGGGGTACTCCCTGGACGAGATGTCTCGCTACAGCGAAGTATCCTGCGAGTCTTCCGTAGATCAAATCCTGACTGGTAAAGTTCCTGCGTCTCAGTCCTTGTCGGGACAAAGTCCTTCCGAAGTTCTTCCCCCGCCCTCCGGATCGGCTTCACGAGGACCGTCTGGGTTGCCCCCGGTCATAGAGTCGCCTTCATCAGACCAGGTTCTGCCTGAGGCGTCAGCTCTACCAGAGAACCTGTCGGAGTTTCTCCCGTACACGTGGACCTCTCCAGGAGACCACCCAGCAGAGCTACGGTGGGAACTCCTCGCCCCTCCGAACTCGCCTTCGGAGGGACAGAGCGAGTCGGACGTTGTTCAGGTTGTTGGACCAGAAGAAGCAGCAGCAGAAGGAGAAGATAGACCCAAGACTCTTGTCTCCACCGCTTCTGGCACAGAGCCTACTCTGTCGGCGTCCGTGACGACGTCTTTGCCAGAACGGAAAGGAAGCGAACCGTTGGTATCGTCTGAAGGTGGCCTCGGAGAAGACTTGGGGGTGCCTCCTTCCACGCCGGGAGAATCCTCTGCAGAAGATGAAGATCTGCAGGAATCCATGCCCATCTCCATCCCCGGTGGGGAGGATGGGGGCCTCCCAGAGGCCGCCTTGCCCACCGTTTCTTCGGAAGAAGACGAAGATCAAGAGGAACCTTCTCAACTTCCCACCTCGGGCTTCCAAGATATGAATCTCTTGGCGTCTTCCGAGGAAGAGGAGCAGCCTCCAAGCCCTCCTCTCGTGGACCGTGGCCAGGAGCAGAGCCTGACCTTGGTGGATTCGTCCCCAGGGCCAACGTCTTCGCAACCGCTGGTCCCAGCCTCCCGATCCGTGTCCAGAGAGCTCCGCGGACTCTTTGCCCAGATCCAGTCCTACGCCTTGCCTCCAGAACCAGAGGAGGAGGAGGAGGAGGAGGAGGAGGAGGAGGACACGGACACGTCCACGGCGGAGGAGGTGCTGACGAGTAGCGGAGAAGGGGTCACCGAGCCCATCTTCATCACTCAGGTGGGTGAGCCGGGGAGACGCCCGACGGGAGGGAGACCTCGGCTTAGCGGCCACGATTGAGCGCACCGAATTTCTCTCGCTAAGCGAGACCGTTTTTAAGCGAGTTGTTGCCCCATTTGACTGGCTTCCTTGCCACGGTCGTTAAATGAACCCATGCAGTTCAGTTACTCATCTGGTTGTTAAGTGAACCTGTCTGGGAATCCCTCCCCTCCCCATTGGCTTGGTCAGAAAGTCGCAAAAGGGGATTGCCCAACCCCTACCCGGGGACACTGCGGCCATCGTAAATAGGAGTCGGTTGCCAGATGTCCGAATTTTGAACACGTGGCCACGGGGCTTTTTCAACGGCCGTCAGTGTGAAAAAACGGTCGTAAGTCACGTTTTTCAGTGCCATTGTAAGAAAGAGAGAGAGAGAGAGGGGGGGAGGATCCACATATGTCTGCTTCTGTTCTTTAAAAGGGAGTTAATTCCACCCAAGGGTTCAAGGTAGGCCTCGGTGCTGGTGGCCACGGTGATCATGAGACGCAGCCAAGGCAGGAGCCCCGCCCAATAAGCTTGTCAGCTTGTCGGAGAACAGCGTGAGGCCACTTTCTTTTTTACACAGAGAGAGAGAGAGAGAGAGAGAAGGGAAGGGAAGCGCAAGTGTCTCTCTCTGTCTCTGTCTCTGTCTCTCTCCGGAGCCGTGGGTTGCCGACCCGTGGTACAGGGTCTCCTGCTTGAGCAGGAGGCTGGACTAGAAGACCTCCAAAGTCCCTTCCGACTCTCTGTCATTCTGTTATTCTGACCTTCTTTGCACCTTGCAAATTGGACCAAATCTCTGGACGTGCTGCTCCCCAGTGAGACAAGGCCGAGGTGGCGCAGCAGTTAAGAGTGCAGTACTGCAGGCCACTTTAGCTGACTGTGTTCAGCAGGTCAGCGGTTCAAATCTCACCGGCTCAAGGTTGACTCAGCCTTCCATCCTTCCGGGGTAGGTCAAATGAGGACCCAGATTGTTGGGGGCAATGTAAATATATATATATATATATATATACATACACACACATTGCTTACTGGTGTACACCGCTTAGAGAGTGCTTGCACTTAAAGCGGTATATAAGTCTCCTAAAATAAATAAATAAATAAATAAATAAGGCATCATTTTAAAATACCCGAGTTTGTCGTGATCGCTTTTTCCTCCCCCCGCTTTCCTTCTATGGGTGCAAGGTAGACGAATCGCTGGATTCCCGGGGGATGCGGCTGAGCCCTCCCGTGCCGGAGAAGTTGAGGGGCTACGAAGATCTGCTCGGAGGAGACCCCGGCTCAGATTTTGTTGAGCCAAACGGTAAGCTGAACCCCCCCTCCCCCCCGCACTTCGTTGAGGGTGAGGTGCCCAATTGTCCGGCTTTGAGGAGCTTCTTTTCAGAGGGAGGGGGCTACCTGGAAAAGATCAGAAGACACACACACACACACACACGCACACACAAGTGTAAGTCGAGGACTACTCAACCGGTCGTAAGTCGAGGACTACTCAACGGGTGCAGCCCCGTTTGCAGAATGGGACTTTTGGCGGGCTCAGCAGGGCAGAGACAGCCTGGACAATTCCTATTGGCTTTTGAAAGCCAATAGAATGAGACTCTATTCAAGAGAGTCCATTCTATTGGCTTTCAAAAGCCAATAGAATAAAAGGGAGTAGCACAGCTAAGGAAAAGGGGGGGGGGAAAATGGCGGACTGTGTTGTTTGGCGACCCCCGTGAAATGGTCGTTCGACCCCAAATGGGGTCCCGACCCACAGGTGGAGAACCACTGCTCAAAAGGAAGCAGAGGGCCAATGTCGGATGATGCTGCTGCCTTGATCTCGGTTTGTTTGAGACGCGAGGGATTGGCAGGATCGTCGCTTGCTCGGGCTGGTCTGGTGGGAAGAGCATAAAAGGAATGAAAAATGAAATCAGTCAATCAGAATAGAGCTGGAAGAGACCCTGGAGGTCTTCTAGTCCAGCCCCCTGCTCAAGCAGGAGATCCTATACCGTTTTAGACCAGTTTTGGCTGTCCAGTCTCTTCTGAAAAATCTCCAGTGATGGAGCAGAAGCAGCTTCTGACAGGAAGCTGGTTAATTGTTCTCACTGTCAGGAGGTTTCTCCTTCAGGACTTGGACCGTGGGGTCCTTGGTGCTCTCTGAGCTGGGTGGTTTTCCAGCAGACGTTTCTTGACCCAACTAGGGAACATCATCAGTGCTAGAAAGGTTTGCAGGGAGGAGTAGGAGAAGGAGAAGGAGAACAATGGGGTCCTTGGTGCTCTCTGAGCTGGGTGGTTCTCTTGCTGACGTTTCGTGACCCAACTAGGGAACATCATCAGTGCTAGAAGGGAGAAGAAAGAAAGAAAGAAAGAAAGAAGGAAGGAAGGAAGGAAGGAAGGAAGGAAGGAAGGAAGGAAGGAAGGACTGTGGGGTCCTTGGTGCTCTCTGAGCTGGGTGGTTCTCTTGCAGACGTTTCATGACCCAACTAGGGAACCTCATCAGGGCTAGAAGGGAGTGGGGTCTCCAGAGGAGGAGGCGGAGGAGGAAGAAGAAGAAGAAGAGGAGGAGGAGGACTGTGGGGTCCCTGGTGCTCTCTGAGCTTGGTAGCTTTCGTGCAGACATTTCATGATCCAACTAGGGGACATCATCAATGCTAGAAGGAGGAGGAGGAGGGAGGGAGGAAGGAAGGAAGGAAGGAAGGAAGGAAGGAAGGAAGGAAGGAAGGAAGGAAGGAAGGAAGGAAGGCAAGAACTGTGGGGTCCTTGGTGCTATCTAAGCTGGGTGGTTCTCTTGCTGACGTTTCATGACCCAGCTAGGGAACATCATCAGTGCTAGAGGGAGGGAAGGAAGGAAGGAAGGAAGGAAAGACAGAAAGAAAGAAAGAAAGAAAGAAAGAAAGAAAGAAAGAAAGAAAGAAAGACTGTGGGGTCCTTAATGCTGTCTGAGCTTCTTTATTTTCTTGTAGACATTTCATGACCCAACTAGTGAACCTCATCAGGGCTAGAAGGGAGGGGGGTCTGCAGAGGAGGAGGAGGAGGAAGGGAAGGATCGCAGGCCCCTCGGTGTGCTCTGAGCTTGGGGTTTTCCCTGCAGACATCTCATCACCCTACTAGGGAACCTCATCAGGGCCCGAAGAGAACAGAATCGACTCAGGATTCCCCTCCTGGAGGATAACGGAGGAATCCGTTTTTCCTTTTCCTGAAAAGACTTTCTCCATCTGTGTTTCGAACCAGGGATACAACACAACGTCCAGGCTTTGGAGAAAGCCCTTCGCTACCCTCTGATCTACCGCGACCCCAAGGCCAGGCTGGACCGCTACCAGAAGCCTTACGTCTCTGCCCGAAAGAAGGTCGGGGGTCCCACGGAGGGGCTTTTGGGGGCGGGGGCGGGAGGGGGATGTTGAGCGGGATGATCCCGATCCTGGATCCGGCCAGCTCTCTTTGGCTTCCGCCAGGGCTTCTCGGTGAAATGGTCGTAAATCCTGCTGGTCGTTAAGCGGGACGTCCCCATGGCTCATTAAGTAAATCCGCCGTCACGAAGGGAACCCATTGTCCTGAAGGGTCCTTGGTGGCCAGAAACTGGCAAAAACATATCCTAAGTCACGATCCCGTGACGGTGGGACGTGGTCACACGCCCTGGCCAATGGCTAAGCACCGAAAACGTGGCCCGCGTAGCCACCTCCTTGCTCCTCTAGATTTTGTGCAAAGGACAACTGTGTTGCAGGGTTCATATCTCATAGCACCCTAATGTCTTTGGGCCAATCACCAGGAGACGGGGAGTTCTAGTCCCGCCTTAGCTGTGAAAGAGAACTGGGTGACTTTGGGCCAATCACCAGGAGACGGTGAGTTCTAGTCCCGCCTTAGGCATGAAAACCGGCTGGGTGACTTTGGGCCAATCACCAGGAGACGGGGAGTTCTAGTCCTGCAATAGGCATGAAAGAGAACTGGGTGACTTTTGGCCAATCACCAGGAGACGGGGAGTTCTAGTCCCGCCTTAGGCACGAAAGAGAACTGGGAGACTTTGGGCCAATCACCAGGAGACGGTGAATTCTAGTCCCGCCTTAGGCATGAAAGCCAACTGGGTGACTTTGGGCCAATCACCAGGAGACAGGGAGTTCTAGTCCCGCCTTAGGCACGAAAGAGAACTGGGTGACTTTGGGCCAATCACCAGGAGATGGTGAGTTCTAGTCCCGCCTTAGGCATGAAAGCCGGTTGGGTGACTTTGGGCCAATCACCAGGAAACAGGGAGTTCTAGTCCCGCCTTAGGCACGAAAGAGAACTGGGTGACTTTGGGCCAATCACCAGGAGACGGTGAGTTCTAGTCCCGCCTTAGGCATGAAAGCCGGTTGGGTGACTTTGGGCCAATCACTAGGTGACGGTGAGTTCTAGTCCCTCCTTAGGGATGAAAGACCACTAGGTGATTTAGGGCCAAAGTCACCCAACCGGTTCTCGTACCTAAGGCAGGACCTCAGCTGACTCTCTCTCTCCGTTTCAAGCCTGGTGCCTCTAACCAGTAGACCAAACTGGTTCTTTATTTAATTTATGTATTCAATGGATAGGCTGCTCATCTCACTGGAGATGTAATTTAATCCGTGTTCCGTTTAATCTGGATAATTTGGATAAAGCAACCGCTTCTATAGGCGAAAGGACCAACGGGTGTTATCTATACCAGAGGTCCCCAACCTTTCGGGCACCAGGGACTGGTTCCGTGGAGAGAGGTTTTTCCGCAGAACGGGGTGTGTGTGTGTGTGTGTGTGTGTGGTTTTGCGTGCTGCCTGCATCCCGCGGATAGAGCTTTGCTTCTTTGTGCAGACTGGTTGCTGGCATGTCATGGCCCAGTACCGGTCCATAGACCAGAGGTTGGGGACCCCTGCATTAGCCTGACAGTGTACGTCCCCATCTTAGGGCGACAATTCAAACCAGAATCTCTCTTGCTCAGCAACATGGTTTATAAGTGGATCTCTGTCAGGAAGTTTCTCCTTAGTTCCAGGTTGCTTCTCTCCTTGATGAGTTTCCATCCGTTGCTTCTTGTCCTGCCTTCAGGGGCTTTGAAGAATAGCTTGACTGCCTCTTCTTTGGGGTAGCCCCCTGAGATACTGGAAGGCTGCTATCATGTCCCCCCTCGTCCTTCTCTTTATTAAACTAGTCACACCCAATTCCTGCGGCGTTCTCCAACTCCGTTCCTCAACTCCACTCACCTTCACAACATCTGGTTCTGGCTGTCCAGTCTCTTCTTAAAAACTTCCAGTGTTGGAGCATTCACTGCTTCTGGAGGCAGGTAGTTCCACTGGTTAATTGTTCTCCCTGTCAGGAAGTTTCTCCTTAGTTCTAGGTTGCTTCTCTCCTTGATGAGTTTCCATCCGTTGCTTCTTGTCCTGCCTTCAGGGGCTTTGAAGAATAGCTTGACTGCCTCTTCTTTGGGGTAGCCCCCTGAGATACTGGAAGGCTGCTATCATGTCCCCCCTCGTCCTTCTCTTTATTAAACTAGTCACACCCAATTCCTGCGGCGTTCTCCAACTCCGTTCCTCAACTCCACTCACCTTCACAACATCTGGTTCTGGCTGTCCAGTCTCTTCTTAAAAACTTCCAGTGTTGGAGCATTCACTGCTTCTGGAGGCAGGTAGTTCCACTGGTTAATTGTTCTCCCTGTCAGGAAGTTTCTCCTTAGTTCTAGGTTGCTTCTCTCCTTGATGAGTTTCCATCCGTTGCTTCTTGTCCTGCCTTCAGGGGCTTTGGAGAATAGCTTGACTGCCTCTTCTTTGGGGCAGCCCCTGAGATACTGGAAGACTGCTATCATGTCCCCCCTCGTCCTTCTCTTCATTAAACGGAATAACAGAGTTGGAAGGGGCCTTGGAGATCATCTAGTCCAACCCCCTGCTCAGGCAGGAAACCCTATACCATTTCAGACAAATGGCTGTCCAGTCTCTTCTTAAAAACTTCCAGTGTTGGAGCATTCACAACTTTGGGAGGCAGGTAGTTCCACTGGTTAATTGTCCTCACTGTCAGGAAGTTTCTCCTTGGTTCCAGGGTGCTTCTCTCTCTTTTTTTTTAATTTTGTATTATTATTATTTTAAAAAATTCCATTTCTACATGGAACAGTGTGTTGTCTAGGTAGGCATACTAGTATTAAAATATAATGATCATCACATTCATGATAATCTTATCAAAATACAGTCATATGCTAGGAAATAGCAAACAAACTATTAAAAATAATATTACCCACATTAACATTAGTCATATAACAATCAAAGTATTTACTAATCCATTATACGTCTTGCTCACATAATCCACATATTCTCATATTTCTAACCTCTGTTTTTATCAGCTAACCAATTGGTAAAATAAGTCCCATGTCATATTTATTTTATTTATTTATTTATGAGACTTATATACCGCTTTAAGTGCAAGCACTCTCTAAGCGGTGTACACCAGTAAGCAATGTATATATATATATTTACATTGCCCCCAACAATCTGGGTCCTCATTTTACCTACCCTGGAAGGATGGAAGGCTGAGTCAACCTTGACCCGGTGAGATTTGAACCGCTGACCTGCTGAACACAGTCAGCTAAAGTGGCCTGCAGTACTGCACCCTAACTGCTGCGCCACCTCGGCTCATATAATATTCCGTTTCTTCTTTCTCTTTCATTTTTAACGTTAACCTATCCATCTCTGCGCATTCCAGTATTTTTTTTAATTATTATCGCAGGTTGCTTGTCTCTTTGATGAGTTTCCATCCGTTGCTTCTTCTTTTTTTAAAGCAAAATTGTATTGATTTTCTAGTTTTACATTTAAATATTTAAAAAGCAACGTGGCGGCTGAGTTAATTGATAATTCAATAACATACAAGTATCTTTAGTACAGATCTCAAATTATTACATTAAATACTTGCTCTCTTTTGCCTTAGTATTTACTGTCTCATATTTAAACTAATACAATTCTTATTATATCGATTAAATAAAAATTACTTTCTTACATTTATCAATACTTTTTAGTTTATAGATATAGCCTAGTTATTTTAACATTCAATCTTTATAGACAATCAATGTCCTAATAATCAAGGAGAGAAGCAACCTAGAAATAAGGAGAAACTTCCTGACAGTGAGAACAATTAACCCGTGGAACAACCTGCCTCCAGAAGCGGTGAATGCTCCAACACTGGAAGTTTTTAAGAAGAGACTGGACAGCCATTTGTCTGAAAGTGTATAGGGTTTCCTGCCTGAACAGAGGGTTGGACTAGATCAGTGGTTCTCAACCTTTCTAATGCCGCGACCCCATAATACAGTTCCCCATGTTGTGGTGACACCCAACCACTTATACATCACTGGGTGCCAGGGGCATGGCCAAAGAAAAGGGGGAAAAATGGCGGACAGCCTTGTTTGGCGACCCCCGTGAAATGGTCGTTCGACCCCAAATGGGGTCCCGACCCACAGGTTGAGAACCGCTGAACTAGATGATCTACAAGGCCCCTTCCAACTCTGTTATTCTGTTTAATGAAAAGAAGAACCAGGGGTGACAGGATGTTTTTATTATTATTGTTGTTGTTGTTGTCATTATCATTATTATTTAGTTTTCCCCAATTTTTAGTTTCCCATAATATTTAAATTTAACGTTTAATATTTATAATTTCCAAGTTTCAAATAATCCCAGTTCCCTTTATCACAATTCATCACAAGATCTAATGTTCAGGATACACATCTATTGGAATATATTCTATTTCTCACCCTCTTACATCAACTAATTAATAACGCAGTATAACCTTCTTATCTTCTGTTAGTTTCCCAACATCTTAAATTTAGTAACCAAAATTTCTCTTGTTTCAACATTTAATACTCCCTCTCTTTTTCCATCCGTCGCTTCTTCTCCTGCCCTTCAAGTCCTTTGGAGAACAGCTTAATCCCCAATTCTTTGTGGAAGCCCCTCAAATTCTGGAAGATTTGCTATCATGTCACCCCTAGTCCTTCTCTTCATTAAACCAGACCTACCCAATTCCAGCAACTGTTCTTTCTATTAATACCGCTTTACAAGGCCTTAGTAAGGCCACACTTGGAATACGGCATCCAGTTTTGGTCCCCACAATGTAAAAAAGATGTTGAGACTCTAGAAAGAGTGCAGAGAAGAGCAACAAAGAGGATTAGGGGACTGGAGGCTAAAACATATAAGGAAAGGCTGCTGGAATTGGGTAGGTCTAGTTTAATGAAGAGAAGGACAAGGGGGGACATGATAGCAGCCTTCCAATATCTCAGGGGCTGCCCCAAAGAAGAGGGAGTCAAGCTATTCTCCAAAGCCCCTGAAGGCAGGACAAGAAGCAACGGATGGAAACTAACCAAGGAGAGAAGCAACCTGGAACTAAGGAGAAACTTCCTGAATGGGAGAATAATTAACCAGTGGAACCACCTGCCTCCAGAAGCGGTGAATGTGTTCCCTTCCAACATCATCATCATCATCATCATTATTATTATTATGGATCATCGCAGAGTCAGCCAGATGTTCAGACTGGATTTGGCATTTTGTCTACCTATCGAGTCCTTACCCAGGACCTGGGATAGACAGATGTGGATGTTTGATGGTATTACAGATATCGTCGCAGGATGGAAGCAGTTCCTAATAAGGCTGCCTTTTGCAATTGACTAATAGCGAATTTGTCAATGCCAATGGTGTTCAAGTGGTGCTCCAGTTGTTTTGGGATTGCACCCAAGGCGCCTATCACTATTGGTACTACCCTTGCTTGCTTTTGCCACAGTCTTTCTATTTCTATTTGTAGGTCTTTGTATTTTGTTATCTTCTCCAGTTCTTTCTCGTCTATTCTGCTGTCTCCAGGCACTGCCACGTCCACTATCAGTGCCTGGAGATAGTAATTATTATTATTAATAATAATTAATAATAATTAATAATAATTAATAATAATTAATAATTAATTTATTATTATTATTATTATTATTATTATTTTCTCACAGGTCTTGAGGGTCCCTACGCCGAAGCCTCGGAAGAGCAGAATGGAACGGCTGGAAGAAATCCTGCTGGAGCTGAGGAAGCCCACGAACATTGTCCACGTCCCCCTAGGTAAGGGCTGAAGGGCTCGGACGCAGCTCCAGAGCATCCGAGAAAGACCCCCAAGGCTGATGGGTCAATCCAGGGGGGCTTTGGGGAAACCTGGAAGAGGGGATTCGCTGCAGGTCTGTTTGAGGGAAAGGCAGGAGCTGTCCTAGGTCTGTTCACGAAGAGAATCAGAGGTCTGGAGGCTAAATCATTATGATGAACGGTTGCAGGAACCAGGTTTGTCAAGTTCAGGGGTCTTCTAACTTGGCCCTTTGATGACTTATGGACTTCAACTCCCAGAATTCCTCAGCCAGCATCGCTGGCTAAGGGATTCTGGGAGTTGAAGTCCACAAGTCATCAAAGGGCCAAGTTGGAAGACCCCCCCTGGACTTCAACTCCCAGAATTCCTCAGCCAGGAACGCTGGCTGAGGAATTCTGGGAGTTGAAGTCCACAAGTCATCAAAGGGCCAAGTTGGAAGACCCCCCCCTGGACTTCAACTCCCAGAATTCCTCAGCCAGGCACACTGCCTGAGGAATTCTGGGAGTTGAAGTCCACAAGTCATCCAAGGGCCAAATTTGAAGACCCCCCTGGACTTCAACTCCCAGAATTCCTTAGCCAAGCACGCTGCCTGAGGAATTCTGGGAGTTGAAGTCCACAAGTCATCCAAGGGCCAAGTTTGAAGACCCCCCTGGACTTCAACTCCCAGAATTCCTTAGCCAGGCACGCTGGCTGAGGAATTCTGGGAGTTGAAGTCCACAAGTCATCAAAGGGCCAAGTTTGAAGTCTAGTCTAACACAGAGAAGGACTGGGGGGGGGACATGATACCATCTTCCAATATTTGAGGGGCTGCCACAAAAAAGTGGATGAGTTCCACCTATTTTCCAAAGCGCCTGAAGGCAGGACAAGAAACAACGGATGGAAACCAATCAAGGAGAGAAGCAACCTAGAATTAAGGAGAAACTTCCTGACAGTGAGGACAATCAACCAGTGGAACAGCTTGCCACCAGAGGTTATGGGTGCTCCATCACTGGAGGATTTTAAGAAGAGACTGGACAGTCATTTGTCTGAGATGGTATAGGGCAGGGGTAGGCAACCTTCGCTCTTTTATGACTCGTGGACTTCAACTCCCAGAATTCCTGAGCCAGCATGGGGGAACTTTGGCTCCTTCATGACTCGTGGACTTCAACTCCCAGAATTCCTGAGCCAGCCTGGCTCAGCTTGGAAACCTCTCCCTTTCCCCTCAGCATGGCTGGCTTAGGAATTCTGGGCGTTGAAGTCCACCAGTCATAAAAGAGCCAAGGTTGCCTACCCCTGTTATAGGATCTCCTGCTTGAGTGGGGGGGGGGTGGACTAGAAGATCTCCAAGGGCCCTTCCAGCTCTATTTTGAATATGAATCCTTTTTTTTTCTGGCTGGTCATAACTTTGAACACTTGCTAAGCAAAAAATACCCATTGGGGAAAGTTGATTTGAGTTAATGGCTGCAGCATTTGCTTAACCACTGTCGCCAAAATATCAAAAAAAAATCAGATCCGGTCACCTGATGCCCCAAATTACAATCAAAATGACCGACCACTATAAATCCAGCTTCAAGTACGGTCATATGTTGAGGACTTAACTACTAAGCAGGTTACTTTATCGGCGCCTTTCGATAGCCCCCTCACACGATACAGACGCATTCGGATGGGTGGGTTGTTCTGCCAAATCTAACTGGGTTAGAAGGCGGTTGATGGTGGTTCGCTTCCATTTCCCTCAGTGTGCGTCTTGCGAAGAAGGAAGGAGAATTGGCGGGAATACAGGGAAGCTTTGGAACTCCTGAAAGAGTTTCAGAAAGATTACAAATCTGAGGTAGCCATTCGTAACAAGATCGGCGAATCCCGGACGGCTGGTCAGGATCCGGTTCGTGAAGCTGATGTGAAGCTCCAAAGTCTTCCTGAGGTCAAGGCGGGGAGAAAGCTAGACGAGACCTCTGTCCAGGTCCTTCAAGAGAAGAACAACTCCCTTCCATCCAACCAATAAGAGAGATCCCGCCCATGTTGCCGTGCCTTAACCTACCTGTTTGTAGAAGACCTTCAAGTAGGATCTGGTCTCCTGGAGAACTTTTGCTGAAAGGCCTTGCAGCCTACCGCCTGTGGAGAAGACACCACCCTTGTTTACAGGATCACTTAGACTTGAAGGCTTCATTGAGGTCCTCCAGTAGGAAGGCCCTCACCTTGAAGTGCTTCTGGAAACCTTTGAGATTCATCTTGAAACCTTGAAGTGCCTCTTGAAACCTTGAGGTCCATCTTGAAACTTTTGAGGTGCATCTTGAAACCTTGAGGTCCATCTTGAAACTTTTGAGGTGCATCTTGAAACCTTGAGGTCCATCTTGAAACTTTTGAGGTGCATCTTGAAACTTCAAGGTCCATCTTGAAACCTTGAGGTCCATCTTGAAACTTTTGAGGTGCATCTTGAAACTTCAAGGTCCATCTTGAAACTTTTGAGGTGCATCTTGAAACCTTGAGGTCCATCTTGAAACTTTTGAGGTGCATCTTGAAACTTCAAGGTCCATCTTGAAACTTTTGAGGTCCATCTTGAAACCTTGAGGTCCATGTTGAAACTTTTGAGGTGCATCTTGAAACTTCAAGGTCCATCTTGAAACTTTTGAGGTGCATCATGAAACTTTGAGGTTCATCTTGAAACCTTGAGGTCCATCTTGAAACTTTTGAGGTGCATCTTGAAACTTCAAGGTCCATCTTGAAACTTTTGAGGTCCATCTTGAAACCTTGAGGTCCATCTTGAAACTTTTGAGGTCCATCTTGAAACCTTGAGGTCCATCTTGAAACTTTTGAGGTGCATCTTGAAACTTCAAGGTCCATCTTGAAACCTTGAGGTCCATCTTGAAACTTTTGAGGTGCATCTTGAAACTTCAAGGTCCATCTTGAAACTTTTGAGGTCCATCTTGAAACCTTGAGGTCCATCTTGAAACTTTTGAGGTGCATCTTGAAACCTTGAGGTCCATCTTGAAACTTTTGAGGTGCATCTTGAAACTTCAAGGTCCATCTTGAAACCTTGAGGTCCATCTTGAAACTTTTGAGGTGCATCTTGAAACTTCAAGGTCCATCTTGAAACTTTTGAGGTGCATCTTGAAACTTCAAGGTCCATCTTGAAACTTTTGAGGTGCATCTTGAAACCTTGAGGTCCATCTTGAAACTTTTGAGGTGCATCTTGAAACTTCAAGGTCCATCTTGAAACTTTTGAGGTCCATCTTGAAACCTTGAGGTCCATCTTGAAACTTTTGAGGTGCATCTTGAAACTTCAAGGTCCATCTTGAAACTTTTGAGGTCCATCTTGAAACTTTTGAGGTGCATCGTGAAACCTTGAGGTCCATCTTGAACCCCTGAAGTGCATCTTGAAACCATGAGGTCCACGTTGAAGCGAACATTCAAAATGGAAGACTGGCCTACTGGGAAGAGTCAAATAAACTGCTGCATGAATGATGGGCCTGTAGTTTGTTAGGCTGACTCTCTTTGACCAGCCTTGAGAAGAAACCATTGATGGAGACCATGTTAAGAAGTAATCAGTGGCCCTCAAGGCCTTCTAGATCTCTTGAGGAAGGTGTCACTAGTAGACGGAGACCACGTTTCGGTGTCCTATTGTAAAACCAGCAATTTCCACACACATTTTTGCTGTTTTTTTCTTATTTCACATTTCCTCTCCCAGTGGAGGAACGTCGGGAGACAGAACAAAGATTCCCTTAGAAAAATTTCTTTTTTTATCTCGACAGCTGTTAATTTTATTTTCCTGACGATGCTTTTGGGCGCCTTCTTAAGATCTTATGCAATAAAATTAATCTTACAAAGCATTTCACCCGTCAAAATACTCCGGTTTTGCTCTCACCAGCCACATTTAGCTCTTCGGGGAGTAGATACCACGAAGAGTTTTAGATCAAAGTTAATTCACAATGTGTTAATTCACAAGCGTTACCCCAGTAGGTGAACTTAACTGTGATCTCTTTGTGGTTTTGATCTGGAGGGATAACCATGGATTCTTTCTATAGAGCTGATCTGAGTTCCTTGTAAGGGTGAAAGTTGAGACTTTTCCCTCAGTATTTCTTGGCTAACCACAATTTTATTCATATTTTAAAAGAAACGGATTTTCAAACTTCAGGATGGGTTAGAGATCCTATGTGATAAGAAGACCTAGAGCAGTGGTTCTCAACCTTTTTAATGCCGCGACCCCCAACCGGTCGTAAGTCGAGGACTACTCAACTGGTGCAGCACCGTTTGCAGAATGGGACTTTTGGCGGGCTCAGCAGGGCAGAGACAGCCTGGACAATTCCTATTGGCTTTTGAAAGCCAATAGAATTCGACTCTATTCAAGAGAGTCTATTCTATTGGCTTTCAAAAGCCAATAGAATAAAAGGGAGTCGCACAGCTAAGGAAAAGGGGGGAAAAATGGCGGACTGTGTTGTTTGGCGACCCCCGTGAAATGGTCGTTTGACCCCACATGGGGTCCCGACCCACAGGTGGAGAACCACTGACCTAGAGGTATTTGGACAGGGAAAGGATAACAATAACAGGGTTTTAACCAATAGAGGAGAATCTCTGCAGCTCTGAGTTGAAATGTGGGATCCTCAGTGCCCAATGAGCTGGGTGGTTTTCTTGCAGACATTTCATGACCCAACTAGGTAACAGCATCAGTGCAGCTTGGTCCTTCCCACCCTAGGATTCTGATAGATAGATGATATACATAGATATAGATAGATGTTAGATCAGTGGTTCTCAACCTGGGGGTCGGGACCCCATTTGGGGTCGAATGACCATTTCACGGGGGTCGCCAAACAACGCAGTCCGCCATTTTTCCCCGCTTTTCCTTAGCTGTGCTCCTCCCTTTTATTCTATTGGCTTTTGAAAGCCAATAGAATAGACTGTCTTGAATAGAGTCTAATTCTATTGGCTTTCAAAAGCCAATAGGAATTGTCCAGGATGTCTCTGCCCTGCTGAGCCTGCCAAAAGTCCCATTCTGCAAAGGGTGCTGCACCAGTATAGTCCTCGACTTACGACTGGTTCAGTAGTCCTCGACTTACGACCGATTGGGGGGTCGCAGCATTAAAAAGGTTGAGAACCACTGTGTTAGATGGACAGACATGATAAGGATAAATGATTAGATGATAGATATACATTTATAAATGGATGGATGGGATAATTAGATACGATTATAAATGATACATAACAGAGGATAGATTAGATGGTAGATAGATGATAGCTAGCTAGATATTAGGTATGATAGATGATAAATGAGATAGATTAGATGGTAGTTAAAATTATAGAGAAACAATAGATGATATAGATGATAAATGATTAGATGATAGATCATAGATATACATTTATGATAGAGATAGTGGATGGATGGATGGATGGAGATGGATGGATAGATAAGATGAAGATGGATGGATGATAGATGAAGATGAATAGATGATAAAGATGAAGATGAATGGAAGATTAGATAGATAGATAGATAGATAGATAGATAGATAGATAGATAGATAGATAGATAGATAGATGAAGATGGATAGATAGATGAAGATGGATGGATGGATAAAGATGGATGGATGGATAGATGAAGATGGGTGATAGATATAGATGAAGATGGATAGATATATAAGATGGATATAGATAGATGAGGATGGATGGATGGATAGATGATGGGTGATGGATAGATGGATGGATAGATGAAGATGGATGGATAGTTGAAGATGGGTGATGGATAGATAGATGGATGGATGACACAAATTAGATAGAAGACAGAATGAGAGATCAATGGAACCGTTTGCCTCCCAGAGATCTGGGTGCTCCATCCCTGGAGGGCTTCAAGAAAAGACTGGACAGCCATTTGTCTGGGATGATATAAGGATTCTTCCTTTGGGGTCAGTGGGTTGGACTAGAAGACCTCCCAGGTCCCTTTCAGTCGTAGAATCCTGATCCTGAACCTTTTGTACCTTCCGAATGTATTCGGGGACAGCTGAATTCTAGTCACGACTTGCAGGAAGGGGAGCGAGGGAATCCAGACCCTCAAGAGATCTGGGATCCCTCTTGCCAAACCAGGCTGAGTCCCACCCAAATTCACCAATGCTCTCTTTTCCCTCTTTGCAGCTGGTTTTTATGCCCGAGGCGGGACTAGAACTCACAGTCTCCTGGTGATTGGTGCAAAGTCACCCAGCCGGCTTTCATGCCTAAGGCGGGACTAGAACTCACCGTCTCCTGGTGATTGGTGCAAAGTCACCCAGCCGGCTTTCATGCCTAAGGCAGGACTAGAACTCTCCGTCTCCTGGTGATTGACCCAAAGTCACCCAGTTTGGCTTTCATATCTTAAGGCGGGACTAGAACTCACCGTCTCCTGGTGATTGGTCCAAAGTCACCCAGTTGGCTTTCATGCCTAAGGCAGGACTAGAACTCCCTGTCTCCTGGTGATTGGTCCAAAGTCACCCAGCCAGCTTTCATGCCTAAGGCGGGACTAGAACTCCCCGTCTCCCGGTGATTGGCCCAAAGTCACCCAGACGGCTTTCATGTCTTAAGGCGGGACTAGAACTCACCATCTCCTGGTGATTGGCCCAAAGTCACCCAGCCGGCTTTCATGTCTTAAGGCGGGACTAGAACTCCCCGTCTCCTGGTGATTGGTGCAAAGTCACCCAGCCGGCTTTCATGCCTAAGGCGGGACTAGAACTCACCGTCTCCTGGTGATTGGTCCAAAGTCACCCAACTGGCTTTGCTGTCTTAAGGCGGGACTAGAATTCACCATCTCCCAGTTCCTAGCCTGCTGCCTTCACCACTAGACCCAAACGGATTCAGTTGCTGGTCTGTTTCCAGCTGCAACTACACAGGACACTTGCACACTGGTGTCTTAGCAAAAGTCAACCACAGGAACCATCACCAGTCCGGTAGTTAACGGTAGAAAACACGCCATATCCTCCTGTCATAATCAGAATATTGGGCATCCCGTCCAGCCCCCCAAATTAACTTTAGGAATAAAGTCCCGGGAGATCCGTGAGCCTGAACAAACACACAGACGCAAACTCCTTTCGTAGTAAACAGATTTCTTTTTTTATCAAAACATTGGACGAAGCCACGGTGATCCAGGCGGGGTTCCGAAAGTGACCGCTTACCGAGTCTTGGGACGGCGTGGATTTCCAGGGACCGAACACGAGGAGAGACCCCGAAGCACAAAAAGATGGAAAAACAGACCGAGGTGGCTCGTGAGTAGAGGATTAAGGAAGCAGAGCGCTGCAGTGCCCTTGCGACGTCCTTGAAACCATCCGAGGGTCAGTCCCAGATCAAATGGATGATAAATCCCAAATAAAATAATGGCTGTGCACAAAAATACCCATCCTTGATGACCCCTGCATAGTGCAGGGGTCTTGCAACTTGGCCCTTTGATGACTTGTGGACTTCAACTCCCAGAATTCCTCAGCCAGCGTGCCTAGCTGAGGAATTCTGGGAGTTGAAGTCCAGGGGTCTTCCAACTTGGCCCTTTGATGACTTGTGGACTTCAACTCCCAGAATTCCTCAGCCACTGTGCCTAGCTGAGGAATTCTGGGAGTTGAAGTCCAGGGGTCTTCAAACTTGGCCCTTTGATGACTTCAATTCCCAGAATTCCTCAGCTAGCGTGTCTGGCTGAGGAATTCTGGGAGTTGAAGTCCAGGGGTCTTCCAACTTGGCCCTTTCATGACTTGTGGACTTCAACTCCCAGAATTCCTCAGCCAGCGTGCCTAGCTGAGGAATTCTGGGAGTTGAAGTCCAGGGGTCTTCCAACTTGGCCCTTTCATGACTTGTGGACTTCAACTCCCAGAATTCCTCAGCCAGCGTGCCTAGCTGAGGAATTCTGGGAGTTGAAGTCCAGGGGTCTTCCAACTTGGCCCTTTGATGACTTGTGGACTTCAACTCCCAGAATTCCTCAGCCACTGTGCCTAGCTGAGGAATTATGGGAGTTGAAGTCCAGGGGTCTTCAAACTTGGCCCTTTGATGACTTCAATTCCCAGAATTCCTCAGCTAGCGTGTCTGGCTGAGGAATTCTGGGAGTTGAAGTCCAGGGGTCTTCCAACTTGGCCCTTTGATGACTTGTGAACCAACTCCCAGAATTCCTCAGCCAGCGTGCCTAGCTGAGGAATTCTGGGAATTGAAGTCCAGGGGTTTTAGTTGAAGTCCACAAGTCATCAAAGGGCCAAGTTGGAAGACCCTTGGCGTAGTGGATCCTGAACGTCCGGCCTGGCGTGTGCAGTGTTTTTAAACAGCCGGGGAAACCCGTTTGTGTCTCCCATTAAGACTCCTAAAAACATACCATACTGGTAGTACTCAACTTACGGCCACAGTTGAGCCCAAAATTGACGTGGCCGAGTGAAACGCTCGCTAAGTGACTTTTGCCCCGCTTTACGACTTTCCTTGCCACTGTTAAGTGAATCGCTGCAAGTGTTAAAAGTTAGCAACACGGACGTTAAGTGAATCTGGTTTCCCCCACGGACTTTGCTTGTCAGGTGCCGGAAATGGATCCCAGGACTCCGGGACCCCGTCATAAATATGAATCAGCTGCCAAGCGGCTGGATTTCGATTGCAGGACCATGGGAAGGCCGCAACAGTTGCATGAAAAACGGTCCTCATTCGGTTTTTTTCAGTGCTGTTAATTTTAAGCGGTCACTAAATGAACCGTCATTGAGTCGAGGACTGCCTGTATTTAAAAAGGCAGACCGGGATTCGGGGGACCAAGTGAAAGAGAGATTAGGGTGAACATTTGGGGTGGGGGACCCTCTCCGAAGGGACCCTGCAGGTTGTCCTCACCTTACAACCGCAACTGAGCCCAAAGCTTTTATGGTTAAATTGTTAAGTGAGTTGTGCCCCATTTTACGGCGTTTCTCGCTACAGTCGTTAAATGAATCACTGCAGTTAATCCCCCGGTTGGGTTTCCCCCGTTGACTTTGCATGCCAGAAGGTCGCAAAGGGGATCACGTGACCCCAGGACGTAAGTACGAGTCAGTTGCCAAGCCTCTGAAGTTTGATCACGGGACCGCAGGGACGCTGCGACCGTCATAAACATGAGCCGGTTGCCGAGCGTGCGAACTTGGATCGTTACATCGTGGGGATGGCGCAACGGTCCTACGGGTGAAAAACGGTCGTCGGTCACTTCTTGTAGGGCTGTCGGGACTTCGAACGGTCGCTAAACGAACGGCTGTGAGCCGAGGACCCCCTGTGCACTCAGGTCCTGGCAGGGCATGTTGCTGGCGGTGTGAAAATCAAAATATTCAGCATGTTCCTGGTGGTTTCTGCTCACAATGCTCCGAGGTTAGTCCTGTCTTTCAAAAAGTACGTCATTTAGAGCAGGGGTCCTCCAACTTGGCCACTTGTTTTCTGGCTTTGCTGGCTGGGGAATTCTGGGAGTTGAAGTCCACAAGTCTTCAAGTGGCCAAGTTGGAGGACCCCTGATTTGTTAGATTTTTTTAAAGCTTCTTACACTTTCTCCCTTCTTGGCTTCCACGGGTGGCACACACCCACGGGAGCAAACGAAAGGAGAGAACAGGGAGGATCGATGCAATATAAAAATCCCGTTTTGGGGGCTCTTCTTTCCCTTATGGACACCGGCTGCCAAAGTCCGAGCAAACTTTGGGAGGTAAATCTCCCAAAAGCTAAACGGAGGTTTCGCACTCAGCTCCGGCCTTTGGTGACCACTCCTGCCCAAATCTCTCTCCCTGCAGCACCTCCCCCCACACCCTGCTTTTCACCCATGCTGGTAAACGGTTGAACGCATAGCTACCCTTTGAATAAGGAAGGAAGGAGGGAAGGAAGGAAGGGAGAGAGGAAGGAAGGAAGGAAGGAAAAGAAAGAAAGAGAAACAAAGTAGGGAAAGAGAAAGAAAAAGAAAGAAAGGAAGGAAGGAAGGAAGGAAGGAAGGAAGGAAGGAAGGAAGGAAAGAGAAAGGAAGAAAGGGAAACAAAGAAAAAGAAAGAAAAAGAAAGAAGGGAGAAAGAAAGAAAGAAAGAAAGAAAGAAAGGAGGGAGGGAAAGAGAAAAAGAGGAAGGAAGGAAAGAAGGAAAGACTAAGAAAAAGAGAAAGGAAGGAAGAAAGAAAGGAGGGAGGAAAACAGAAAAAGGAAGGAAAAGGAAGGAAAGGAGAAAAGAAGAGAAAGAGAAAGAAAGGAAGGAAGGAAAAAAGACAAAGAAAAAGAGAAAGGAAGGAAGAAAGAAAGGAGGAAGGGAGGAAAAGAAAGAAAAAGAAAGGGGAAGGAAAAGGAAGGAAAGAAGAAAAGAAGAGAAAGTGACAGAAAGAAGGGAAAGAGAAAGGAGGAAAGAAAGGAGGGAGGGAGGGAGGGAGGGAGGAAAGAAAGAAAAAGAAAGAAAGGAAGAAAAAGGAAGAAGAGAAAGAAAGGAAAGAAAGAGGAAGGAAAGAAGAAAAAGAAAGAAAAGAAGGAAAGACAGAAAGAAGAAAGAAAAGAAAGAAAGAAACAAAAGGCTTTCAATCCAAATCAAAAACCAGGCCAAGCGAAGAACAGACGCAACGAAAGGCAGTTTATTACTGGGAATGAGGATCTTGAATGGGGGGGGGGGGGCTTCGCAACGGAAGAGCAAAGTCACTCTCTAAAGTTGCCTTTCCCAGCTCAGGGACTTTAAAAAAAAAAAAAAAATCTGGACTTTTACTCCCAGAATCCCCCTGCCTGCCTGCTTGCTGGCCGGGCATTCTGGAAGCTGAAGTCCAGCCATGCTGGCTGGGGAACTCTGGGTGTCGAGACCCTTGGCCCGTTTAAGATGTGGACTTCAACTCCCAGCATGCTCCAGCCAGGAGTGAACTTTAACCCCCAGCATGCCCCCAGCCAGGAGGGTGAAACGACACCCAACTCCCAAATACCTGCCCCAGCTTGGGAAGACTTCCAACTCCCAGAATTCAGGCCGGCTGGGGAATTCTGGGAGTTGAAGTCCACACATCTGGATTTCAAAATTCTCAAAGCGGAGAAACGCTGCACCAGACGGACGGGGGGGGGGGGGGATTGTGTGATTGAAGAAAAAGCTTTTTTTTGGGGGGGGGGGTTGTGTGTGTGTGTGTGTGTGTGTGTGTGTCTACTTTCCCAGGATTAATTTAAATTCTAAACTTTAAACTTAAGTTTAGCCACCAAGAGCTTCAAACCACCACGTGGGTCAGCCAAAGCTGCGGCCTTGGAAGTGCGGGGGGGGGGGGAGAGAAAAACTGCCCCCACAGCCCCCCCTTTTTTAACAAGAGCGAGCGGGAATCGAACCTGCCACTCAAAACTCCTGCAGACTTTCTTTCTTTCTTTTTTTTAAAGAAGTCTTGGGTTTGGGTCAAGCCACAAAACCGAACCGAGTTCTCCCGCCGCCAGAAAACAAGCATTTCTCAAGATCCTGCAAACCAGCATCGGGGAGGAACACAACTCTGTCGAAACGAGACACACACACACACACACACACACACACACACACACACACACACACACGCACCACCCCCGAATACCGAAAGTCATTTCGGAGGACTCTGCAACCATCTCATTCTTGCGCCAGACGTTTTGTGTGTAAATCTGGGCTACCCACCAAAAAAAAAAATAAACCGAGATGGGAATCCTGGCCTGGCGGCTTCAATTCCAGATGTTTCACCTGGCTATGGAGAGGCCCCATCGTAGATATTGGTCAGAAAGAGCGACGGGCGCCCTGCGTTTTGCGCTCTGCCTGCCCCAGAGCAGGGTGTGCGTTTGGACACTGCTGCAACACAACCCCACACCAAGAACTGATGGGGCTGGAGAGCCAAGGAGGGGCGGGGGGGAAATACCCCCCCCCAGGCAGCCAAACGTTCTCTCTGGCCCCTGATGCTTAGCTTGGACTCAAAGCAAGCAAGTGCCCTTTCTTTCCTCCGATGAGTTCGTCATATAGTTCTCGACTTTCTGTTGCTAAGTGAGACAGTGCTGCCGTGAATTTTGACCTACTTTACCACCTTCACCGCAGTTCTTCAGTTAGTGACACGGTTAAGGGAATCCCCCCATTGACTTTGCTGGCCAGGACACAAAAAGGGATCGCGTAACCCTGGGACACCGCGACCGTCGTAAATGCGAGTCAGCTCCCAAGCGTTGGGCAGGCCGCAACGATTGTGGCGAAAATGGCCGCAGCTCGCTTTTTTCCGTGAGGTTGTAACTTTGAGCAGTCACTAAACGAACGGTTATAAGTCGAGGACTACCTGTATTATAGATTTAAATAGATTTGGGGGGGGGGCAAATCCACCATTTCTGCCACCGGGCCTTCAAGCTTTCTAGCGGGGCTGCTGCTGAAATGACAAACGCCGCTCGCAGCGTCGGTTCGCCCGTTACCGTAACCGACTTGGATCTCGAGGCAGGACGAGCCGGACCGGCCATCCGAGATCCGAAACGGCCTTCGCTGCGAGCGAGATTTATAATCTCGGAGTCATCTCGGGGGAGGAAGGCTCCGGATCGTGGCCTCTGTCTGTCTCCCGCACCAACCGGAGAGAACTCCTGAACCGGCCTGACTCCGCCGGCCTGAACCGGCCGACGTCTACCTGGGACTCTCGGAAAAGTCGCGTAGCTGGCGAAGGGCTGAACCGGCTGACTCCGCCAGCCTGAACCGGCCGACGTCTACCCGGGACTCTCGGAAAAGTCACGTAGCTGGCGAAGGGCTACTTTGCCCCGGTGACGTTCTTGGAGCGTAAGAAATACTGTTCGGCTCGCCCCTTTGGCCGCTCCAGTGTCCGCCTCTCCCTCTCAAACTGCCGCTGGAGCTGCACGGCCAGCCGCCGGTCGGCCTCCTCCTGTTGCAGTCTCTGCTCCGTCGTGCTCGGCGGCCGTTGCCTCTTCTGTTGCCGCGAGTCGGAGACCGGAGGGCCTTTGCGACAGGCGGCCGACGGCCTCAGCCGCTTGACCGAAGGGTCCAGGTGCTTGGTTTTGCACGGCCGCTTCTGCCCGCGCCGCAGGGAGGGGGTCTCCTCGCCCAGCCCCCTCTCGAGACGGAGGCCGTTGGAGAGACGGCGCAGTTCGCTCTCGTCCCAGTAGCGGCGCGGCTTCCGTTCGGCCGGAAGGGAGCCGTTCCCCAAGGCCGAGTTGACTTGGACGACTTTCCGGGCCATTGAAGTTTTGGCATCGTAGTGAAGGCAGGGCCCGGCCAGGCGGGGAGCAGTTTTCGCTTTGGGGGGCTCGGAAATCCCGGAATTGGGAGGCTTCTCGGCGGCTCTCGGCGGGAGGACGTGGGGAGTCAGCTCCGTCGCCTCCGAGTCTCTCCGACCGTTGGCGGAACGGTCGCACTTGGCTACAGAGAGGAGAGGGACCAAGCTGGACATCGGCAAAGGACACTTGACCGGGAGGGGGAGATTGGGAGGTTCGCCCGACTCGGAAGCCGAGGAGGTCAAGGTGGCCTTGCAGAGGGTCTTCTTGACCTGACGATCCTGGAGGATCCGCTCCCACTTCTTCAGGATCCACGGGCTGGCTTCGTACGTGGTGGGCTTCTGCAGACTCCTGGTCAAGTTCCTGGGGGTGGACTTGATGATGAGAGGGCTCAGCACGCGCCCGTCGGGCAGCTGTTTGGGCGGCGTGCAAGGCGAGCAGACGATGGGCTTGAAGTGGTTCAGCTCCTCCGAGATGCTGTCGTTGCTCTCGGGGCTGATGGAGCGCTCCTGCCTGGGCAGGACGGGGAAGGAAGAGGGCGCCTGGGGGGGAAGCACCAGGCGCTTCTCGGCGGTCAGATCCGGAGCAGAGAGGCAGCGGTTGTTCTGGGTGGAGGAGAGGACGCCCAGCAGGGAAACCGAAGCACCAGCGGAAGGGTTGACCTGCAAGAGAAGCCGTTTCAGTCAGCAATGGCGCTACAAAAGGGAAATCTAGGGAGATTCTCCGTCATTCCACGTCACGGTTGTCCCAAAGGTGCTAGGCTGCATGAACAGAGGGATAGAATCAAGATCACGTGAAGGGTTAATACCACTTTACAAGGCCTTGGTAAGGCCACACTTGGAATACGGCATCCAGTTTTGGTCACCACGATGTAAAAAAGATGCTGAGACTCTAGAACAGTGGTTCTCAACCTTTTTAATGCCGCGACCCCCCAACGGTCATAAGTCAAGGACTACTCAACCGGTCGTAAGTCGAGGACTACTCAACTGGTGCAGCACCGTTTGCAGAATGGGACTTTTGGCGGGCTCAGCAGGGTAGAGACAGCCTGGACAATTCCTATTGGCTGTCTATTGGCTCTCTATTCAAGAGAGTCTATTCTATTGGCTTTCAAAAGCCAATAGAAGAAAAGGGAGTAGCACAGCTAAGGAAAAGGGGGGAAAAAATGGCGGACTGCGTTGTTTGGCGACCCCCGTGAAATGGTCGTTCGACCCCAAATGGGGTCCCGACCCACAGGTGGAGAACCGCTGCTCTAGAAAGAGGGCAGAGAAGAGCAACAAAGATGAGTAGGGGACTGGAAGCTAAAACATATAAGGAACAGTTGCTGGAATTGGGGATGGCTAGTTTAACGAAGAGAAGGACGAGGGGGGACAGGATAGCAGCCTTCCAGTATCTCAGGGGCTGCCCCATAGAAGAGGGAGTCAAGCTATTAAAGCACCTGAGGGCAGGACAAGAAGCAACGGGTGGAAACTAATCAAGCAGAGAAGCAACCTAGAACTAAGGACAAACTTCCTGACAGTGAGAACAATTGACCAGTGGAACCACCTCCCTCCAGAAGTTGTGAATGCTCCAACACTGCAAGTTTTTAAGAAGAGACTGGACAGCCACTTGTCCGAAATGGTGTAGGGTTTCCTGCCTGAGCAGGGGGTTGGACTAGATGACCTCTAAGGCCCCTTCCAACTTTACTACTACTATTATTATTAGTGCTTTTTCAAGAGGCAACTGGACTTCCTTGTTTTTCCTTGAAGACGTTTCGCTTCTGATCCAAGAAGCTTCTTCAGCTCAGACTGGATGGTGGGAAACAGAAGGATTTATATTATTTGCAGAAAAACTGGTCATTTGCATCCTTTTAGAGGGTCGTTGAGGACACTTGGAGGCTTGTCTGTGTCCTCAGGGTCACCTGAGTGGTGCAAATGAGCGTGGAGCCTTCTTGGAACTGCTGAAAGGACTGTGTTCCATACCCATTTGCACCACTCAGCTGACCCCGAGGACACAGGCAAACCTCCAAGTGGCCTCAACGACTCTCTAAAAGGATGCAAATGACCGGCTGTCTGCAAGGAGTATAAATCCTTCCGTTCCTCCACCATCCAGTCAGAGCTGAAGAAGCTTCTGGGATGAGAAGAGAAATGTCTTCAAATAATAACGAGGAAGTCCAGTTACCTGAAAAAAAAGCACCTTTGGGACACAAAACGGGAGATAAATTCAGAACAACAGAGGACAGAACAGAGGGGGAACCAGTGTTGATTCTGGTCACCTTTCCCACAAAATTAAAAATCAAATAATTAATGACAAGTAGTCATTGATTTACAGGGTCCTACAGGCGTGTGACTGCATTCTACTTATTTCCAGTTTGGGGCCAAATTTTCAGTAAAATCCAAACTATAACGAATTTGTTGGTTTACAGTTACTGCAAAAAGGGTCATAAAGTTAGATCGGCTGGGTGACTGATCTATTTTACAACCTTTATGACATAGAACGGGGGTCTTCAAACTTGGCCCCTTTGATGACTTGTGGACTTCAACTCCCAGAATTCCTCAGCCAGCATGCCTAGCTGAGGAATTCTGGGAGTTGAAGTCCAGGGGTCTTCAAACTTGGCCCTTTGATGACTTGTGGACTTCAACTTCCAGAATTCCTCAGCCAGGGTGCCCGGGTGAGGAATTCTGGGAGTTGAAGTCCGGGGGTCTTCAAACTTGGCCCTTTGATGACTTGTGGACTTCAACTCCCAGAATTCCTCAGCCAGGGTGCCCGGGTGAGGAATTCTGGGAGTTGAAGTCCGGGGGTCTTCAAACTTGGCCCTTTGATGACTTGTGGACTTCAACTCCCAGAATTCCTCAGCCAGGGTGCCCGGGTGAGGAATTCTGGGAGTTGAAGTCCGGGGGTCTTCAAACTTGGCCCTTTGATGACTTGTGGACTTCAACTCCCAGAATTCCTCAGCCAGGGTGCCCGGGTGAGGAATTCTGGGAGTTGAAGTCCGGGGGTCTTCAAACTTGGCCCTTTGATGACTTGTGGACTTCAATTCCCAGAATTCCTCAGCCAGGGTGCCCGGCTGAGGAATTCTGGGAGTTGAAGTCCGGGGGTCTTCCAACTTGGCCCTTTGATGACTTGTGGACTTCAACTCCCAGAATTCCTCAACCAGGGTGCCCGGCTGAGGAATTCTGGGAGTTGAAGTCTGGGGGTCTTCCAACTTGGCCCTTTGATGTCTTGTGGACTTCAAATCCCAGAATTCCTCAGCCAGGGTGCCCGGGTGAGGAATTCTGGGAGTTGAAGTCCGGGGGTCTTCAAACTTGGCCCTTTGATGACTTGTGGACTTCAACTCCCAGAATTCCTCAGCCAGGGTGCCCGGCTGAGGAATTCTGGGAGTTGAAGTCCACAAGTCATCAAAGGGTCAAGTTTGAAGACCCCCCAACGTAAAACAATAATGGACAGGCTCCACCATGGTCTCCAGGTACGCGGCTAGTGTACATGGAATCTCTTTTAGAGGAATCTTAAGAATCTCTTTTAGAGGAAAACTCAAGATTTAATTATTTTTTTGAAGACAACAATGGCTTTCCCCACGTATCGCAAAGATCCGGTACCTTTGTTCTGACGGGCGCCGATCTCTGCCTGCTTTTCGATCGATTGCCCAGCGTATCGTTGCAACTTTGACTCCTTTTGACTTTGGAGCTAAAATTTCTACGGAGATTTTTGCAAAAGAGAAAAAAAAAACGGGGGGGGGGAGAAAAACAACATTAGCTGGTTTATTTAAGCCACACATTTAAGTTAGTTTATTTATTGCCATTATTAAAACACTGGCCTGCCCTTTGAAATACAGGGAGTCCTCAAGAGTTCGTTTAGCGACCTTCTGAAAAACGGACTTAGGACTGTTTTTCACAGTTACGACCGTTGCAGCATCCCCCACGGTCATGTGATCAAAATTCAAACGCTCGGCAACTGGCTTGTACTTATGACTGTTGCAATGTCCCGGGACATTTTGCAATCTTTCCAAAAGCAAAGTCAGTGGGGGCAGTTGGATTTGCGCTGCTAACTTAACAACTACGGTGATTCACTTAAGCTCTGTGGTCATAAAATAGGGCAAAATTCACTTCACGGCCCTCCTGCTTAGGAACGGAAATTTCTCGTCGTAAGTCAAGGATTGCCTGCTGTTCAGCCAGTCCTTCTGAAAACCAGCCTCCTTTTAAAAAAAACAAACAATTCCTTTGTTTAAATGTAGAGGCCGCCCAGGGGAGACTCACCCAGCCAACGAGGTGATGGGGTAGGCGTTGCCCTTGGAGACGAAAGCCGACCGATACGCGGGTCGGCCCTGGGAGGGCTCCTCGTTCTCAGAATCCGACAGGCACTCGGGAAACTGCCGGTAAGCAAAGAAAAATCAGGGATTGGGTCAAGATTTAATGATTGAACAGTAAATATGTAATGTGGATGATGCAATAATAGGAATGACTCAGTGTGTGTGTGTATCCCTTTAAGAGTATAAAAGGGAAGATTTTTTTGCTGGTGTCTTCTCTCTCGTTTGTTTGACTGCTGTCACTGCTGTATATTGAAGTTTGCTGTTTCACCACATCTATCTTGTTTCTGGTGTATATTTGTAGATAGTGTCATATAAACCATCATTTAATTACAAACCACTGTTAACAGAGGGAGAGAATCAAGATCACATGAAGTATTAATACCACTTTATAAGGCCTTGGTAAGGCCACACCTGGAATACTGCATCCAGTTCTGGTCACCACGATGTAAAAAAGATGTTGAGACTCTAGAAAGAGTGCAGAGAAGAGCAACAAAGATGATCAGGGGACTGGAGGCTAAAACATATAAGGAACGGCTGTTGGAATTGGGTATGTCTGGTTTAATGAAGAGAAGGACGAGGGGGGACATGATAGCAGTCTTCCAGTATCTCAAGGGCTGCCCCAAAGAAGAGGGAGTCAAGCTATTCTCCAAAGCACCTGAAGGCAGGACAGGAAGCAACGGATGGAAACTCATCAAGGACAGAAACAACTTAGAACTAAGGAGAAACTTTCTGACAGTGAGAACAATTAATCCGTGGAACCACCTGCCTCCAGAAGCAGTGAATGCTCCAACACTGGAAGTTTTTAAGAAGAGACTGGACAGCCATTTGTCTGAAATGGTATAGGGTTTCCTGCCTGAGCAGGGGGTTGGACTAGAAAACCTCCAAGGTCCCTTCTACTGGATTTCGTTTAACAAATAAAATAAATAAAAGGTAAAAGATTAACCGGTTTGGCAAAGAAGCCGAGCGGATCCATCGGTCAACTTACACGTTCGTGGCTGACTCTGCCCATCAGGGATTCCTCTTTCTTCTGATCGTCCATTCTTCTCCTGTCCACTTCGGCATCGTCCGCCATCAGCTTGTGAATCAAATCCTCCGGCTTTTTCTCTTCCGCCCATTTTTCATGTCTCAGCTAAGGAATCGAGGAAAACCAGGGCGATTTTGTAAGAGGAGGAGGAATAGGGGCAACAGCGAATCCTTGGATGAGAATTTAATTGTGTAAATGGGCGGTGTCCCTTTTAATGTCTCCAAAGATGTTCTCATCCAAGAAGCTACTTCAACTCTGACTGGATGGTGGGGGAAATGGAAGGATTTATCCTCCTTGCAGACAGCTGGTCATTTGCCTTCTTTTAGAGAGTCGTTGAGGCCACTGGGAGGTTTACCTGTGTCCTCAGGGTCACCTGAGTGGTGCAAATGGGCGTGGGGCCTTCTTGGAGCTGCTTTCAGCACACCCATTTGCACCACTCAGGTGACCCTGAGGACACAGGTAAACCTCCAAGTGGCCTCAGCGGGTCTCCCCAAAAATGCAAATGACCAGTTTTTCTGCAAGGAGGATAAATCCTTCCATTCCCCACCATCCACTCAGAGCTGAAGAAGCTTCTGGGATGAGAAGTGAAACGTCTTCAAGGAAAAACCCAAAGGTGCTTTTTCAGGAGGCAATTGGACTTCCTTGTTTTTCTTTGAAGACGTTTCGCTTCTCATCCAGGAAGCTTCTTCCGCTCTGACTGGATGGTGCAGAACGGAAGGATTTATACTCTTTGCATTAAAATTGGTCATTTGCATTCTTTTTAGAGGGTCGTTGAGGCCACTTGGAGGCTTATCTGTGTCCTCAGGATCGCTTGAGTGGTGCAAATGGGTGATCTATCTATCTCCAGTCTACAACACGGTCCTTTCAGCAGTTCCCAGAAGGCTCCACGCCCATTTGCATCACTCCGGTGACCCTGAGGACACAGGCAAAGCTCCAAGTGGCCTCAACGACCCTCTAAAAAGAAGGCAAATGACCAATTTTCTGCAAGGAGTAGAAATCCTTCCATTCCCCACCATCCGGTCAGAGCTGAAGAAGCTTCTTTGGATGAGAACATTGTTCCTTCTGGAGTCAAAGTTTTAGGAATTTCCCTACGGCCAATAATTCAGTCCACAATTTCCGTTGCTAAGGGAGACGGCTGTTAAGGGAGTTTTGCCCCATCTTACAACCCCCCCCTGCCATCGTCGTTAAGCGAATCACTGCAGGCGTTTTAAATGAGTAACCCGTGTGTCAAGTGACGCTGGCTTCCCCCATTCCGCTTGTCGGAAAGTTGCAAAAGGGGATCACATGACCCTGGGACGCTGCAACTGTCGTAAGTACGAGTCAGTTGCCGAGCATCTGAATTTTGATCTTGTGACCGTTGGGAATGCTGCAGTGATTGTCAGGGTGGAAAAACGGTCCTAAGTCCCTTTTTTCAGTGCTGTTGTAACTTTGAGCAGTCACTAAATGAACAGCTGTTAAGTCAAGGACTGCCTGTGAATACATTGGATCAGGGATAGGCAACCTTGGCTCTTTTATGCTTCATGGACTTCAACTCCCAGAATTCCTGAGCCAGCATGGGGGAAAGTTTAGCCCCTTGATGACTCGCGGACTTCAACTCCCAGAATTCCTAAGCCAGCATGGGGGAACTACGGCCCCTTCATGACTCCTGGACTTCAACTCCCAGAATTCCTGAGCCAGCATGGGGGAACTATGGCCCCTTCAGGACTCCTGGACTTCAACTCCCAGAATTCCTCAGCCAGCATGGGGGAACTATGGCCCCTTCATGACTCGCGGACTTCAACTCCCAGAATTCCTGAGCCAGCACGGGGGGAACTTTGGCCCCTTCACGACTCATGGACTTCAACTCCCAGAATTCCTGAGCCAGCATGGAGGAAACTTTGGCCCCTTCATGACTCGTGGACTTCAACTCCCAGAATTCCTCAGCCAGCATGGGGGAAAGTTTAGCCCCTTCATGACTGGTGGACTTCAACTCCCAGAATTCCTGAGCCAGCCATGCTGAGGGGAAAGGGAGAGGCTTCCAAGATGACTCATGCTGGCTCAGGAATTCTGGGAGTTGAAGTCCACCAGTCATAAAAGAGTCCAGGTTCCCCACCCCCGCATTGGATAAATAAAATTTACCTTTCGCAAGTGGCTTTTATATTCCTCCTGAACGTCTCCGTGCTTGGCCAAGGTGACGGGCGTTCTGAAGATAAAATCTAGCAAAAAGAAGAAGAAAAAGAGGATGTTTTGTGGAACATTTTGAGTCCATTCACAAGTGCCGCCAAAAGGCAATTAAGATTGTCCTCGGCTTATGACTGCCATGGAGACTGGAACCGGCGTGTCTAAGCAATGCGGTCAATTAAGTGGGCCCTTACACGGCCACACCAGATTTTATAACCCTTTTTCTGCTGTGGTCGTTAAGTGGATCCCACGTCCTCCGTTGATTTTGCCGGCCGGAAAATCCTTTGGGAAGGTTGCCAAGGGGCGATCACATGGGGGGGGGGCACCAGGATGCTGGAAGCGTCGTAAAATTGAGCCGGCTGCCGAAATGCCCCGATCTCAGGGATGCTCGGACAGTCGTAAGCGCAAGGACTAGTTGTAAGTCACTTATTTTAGCGCTGTCCTAACTTGGAATGGACGCTAACCGAATGGTCGTTAAGTTGAGGACCAGCTGAATCCGACATGCAGATAGTCCTCAACTTAACAAATGTTCGTTTAGTGACCGTTTTGACACTGAAAAACCGGACGTACGAACATTTTTCACATTTACGACCGTTGCAGCGTCCCCGTGGTCACGTGATCAAAATTCAGCCATTCTATCAACTTGAGTTGATATAATTAGAAATGTACCAGCTTGAATACGAGACAGTGAACGTTAAGGGGAAAAGAGAAGAAATATCTGATGCTGTAACCTGAGATTTGCACTAAAGATTTTGTTACCGAACTATTGATTAATCTAGTCACGTTGCTTTTTAAATACTCAAATGTAAAAATTGGAAAATTAATAAACTATTATAAAAAAATAATAATTCAGCCACCTGGCAACTGGCTCGTCTTTATTTATTTCTAATATATAAATATTTTATTAATTTTCTATTTTTACAAACAAGCGCTTAACAGACAACGTGTTGACTGGGTCCATTAATAATTCCGTGGTACATATAAGCTTCTTCAAATTAAATTCAATATTACATACCGCCTCTCTTCTTCAAGTACTAAACCATTTTTCCACATTAAGCAAATACAATCCTTATTGTTATTAATAAGATACACAGTTGAATATCAGCATTTATTACAGGTTTCTAATCATATCAGTAGTATCAGTTGAAAATATCTTTTCTAACCAAAACATATCTTAATTGCACTTGCACTCAATATCCATTTATTCAGTCAGTATCCCATTTTTGCTTTTCCCCCCCCAGTTTTAATTTCCCACCCATATTCAAAATATCCCAATCGTTTATAGTTTCAAAACAAGTTATATTTGGGTAACCCAAAGCTTCCCTTATTCAAACTTCTTTGCATTTTCTTATTTCCCTTTTCATGCCAAAATATGATATTCTGATTACCAATCTTATCTATCTAGTTATAATAACGTTTCTATTTCTAGCAATCTATTCTTAACTGTATTCAAACATCTAATTGATAATATCCCCTCTAATAGGTCAAAGCTTGTTTCCTTCAGTCTTACTCTAGCTGTCTTTCTTTGCCAACTAACTTTCCCAGTCAATGCATTTGGATCATCAAATAATTCTGCCTCTATTTTTGTGCATATTATTTTGGAAGCAAAAGAAACCCTAACCCAGGAGTAGGCAACCTTGGCTCTTTTATGACTTGTGGAGCAACTCTCAGAATTCCTGAGCCCGCATGGGGGAAATATGGCCCCTTCATGACTGGTGGACTTCAACTCCCAGAATTCCTCAGCCAGCATGGGGGAACTTTGGCACCTTCATGACTCGTGGACTTCAACTCCCAGAATTCCTGAGCCAGCATAAGGGAACTATAGCCCTTCATGACCCGTGGACTTCAACTCCCAGAATTCCTCAGCCAGCATGGGGGAAACTTTGCTCCTTCATGACTCGTGGACTTCAACTCCCAGAATTCCTGAGCCAGCATGGGGGAACTTTGCTCCTTGATGACTCGTGGACTTCAACTCCCAGAATTCCTGAGCCAGCATGGGGGAACTTTGCTCCTTGATGTCTCGTGGACTTCAACTCCCAGAATTCCTGAGCCAGCCATGCTGAGGGGAAAGGGAGAGGTTTCCAAGCTGAGCCATGCTGGCTCAGGAATTCTGGGAGTTGAAGTCCATGAGTCATGAAGGGGCCCTAGTTTAGGTAAACCAACGTTAAATATAAAATCTTGGGGGAATCCAGCAGAGAAGACCTGAGCCAAAACATTTGGAAAGTCATTCAATTCACCGAGCATCACTTGCTCCAATGGTGACATTTATGCACACTGATGATGTACCCTAGCTTGGTCATGAAATGTCGGCAAGAAAACGGCCAAGCTCAGAAAGCATCAAGGACCCCACAGTCCTTCCTCCTCCTCTTTGCAAACCCCCCTCTCTCCTAGCACTGATGATGTTCCCTAGTTGGGTCATGAAACGTCTGCAAGAAAACCGCCCAGCTCAGAAAGCACCAAGGATCCCATAGTCTTTCCTTCCTTCCTTCCTTCCTTCCTTCCTTCCTTCCTTCCTTCCTTCCTTCCTTCCTTCCTTCCTTCCTTCCTTCCTTCCTTCCTTCCTTCCTTCTTCTCCTCCCTTCTAGCAGTGATGATGTTCCCTAGTTGGGTCATGAAACGTCTGCAAGAAAACCACCCAGCTCAGAGAGCACCAAGGACTCCTTCCTTCCTTCCTTTCTTCCTTCCTTCCTTCCTTCCTTCCTTCCTTCCTCCTCCTCCTCCTCCCTTCTAACACTGATAATGTTACCTAGTTGGGTCACGAAACGTCTGCAAGAAAACCACCCAGCTCAGAGAAGCACCCGGGACCCAGAGTTCAACCCTGATCTAACAAGATTCTCTTCTATTGGAACTGAGATTTATCTGTGGTTATTTCACCGGGGGGGGGGGGGGAGGAATGGGGGGGGAAGTAACCTTCTCCAAAAATGCTCTCTAACCCCCTTTGGGGGGAAAATCTGCTGAGCCCCTCCCTCCCCACTGCACTGCAGTTACAGCCCCTAAAAACATGACACCAGAACGTGTGTTGTTGTTGTTGTTGTTTTCTTTGACATCTCTTAAGATATCCTAGGATAGATTGTTGAATTCGTTGGGCACGGTTGTGGTTGCGTAGGACAGTCGCCACATTTTGGAAAGGACCCGGTTTATTTCCGCGTCCTGTTTTGATTGTGTAAGTTGCCCAGCCTGCTCCGACTGTGTGACTCATGCTTAGCAGTTATTTAAAAAAAAAAAAACCACACACACACACACACACACAGAGAATTTCGCCATTTCTGCATGTGGCTAAGTTGGAAAATCCTTACGCCAGTAGAGTCTAAACGTGCCACAAAACAAACACACACACACACACACACACACACACACACACACAGGTTCCCACTGGCACTCCCTAGCTGCCTTGCCTTCTTTTATTTGGCTTTTTTAAACCAAGATTAAAACTAAACCTCTTTGCCAAATTGAGGCAGGCAAAGCCCTGCAAAAATGGCCTGTGAGTCATCCTGGCTCCCCTGCTATTTTCTGGACCTCAAGATTTTATTTCTTTCTTTATTTATTGACGAAAGCCCAGAAGATCCTGGGTAGCACACGGCAGTAACTGAGATAAAAATCAAACCTCCTACAAAAAACCCTTCACAGTTACACAAAGACAATGAGCGTCCCGGATTAGAACATGAGGCTGATAGACAGGGTACGGCCTGGGCTTGTGAATGGAATATGAATGGGGAATAAGAATAGGGAGAGCATCTTTGGTCTGGGGATTTAAGGCAGCGGGGCTAGAAAACGGGAGACGGTGAGTTCTAGTCCCGCCTTAGGTACAAAAGGCGGTCTGGGTCACTTTGGGCCAATCACCAGGAGACGGTGAGTTCTAGTCCCGCCTTAGGCATGAAAGCTGACTGGGTAACTTTGCACCAATCACCAGGAGTCTGTGAGTTCTAGTCCCGCCTTAGGCATGAAACCTAGCTGGCTGACTTTGGGCCAATCACCAGGAGGCAGTGAGTTCTAGTTCCGCCTTAGGCATGAAACCTAACTGGGTGACTTTGGGCCAATCACCAGGAGATGGGGAGTTCTAGTCCCGCCTTAGGCATGAAAGCTGGCTGGGTGACATTGGGCCAATCACCAGGAGACAGTGAATTCTAGTCCCGCCTTAGGCATGAATGTCGGCTGTGTGACTTTGGGCCAATCACCAGGAGTCTGTGAGTTCTAGTCCTGCCTTAAGCATGGAAGCCAGCTGGGTGACATTGGGCCAATCACCAGGAGACGGTGAGTTCTAGTCCCACCTTAGGCATGAAAGCCAGCTGGGTGACTTTGGGCCAATCACCAGGAGACGGTGAGTTCTAGTCCCACCTTAGGCATGAAAGCCAGCTGGGTGACGTTGGGCCAATCACCAGGAGACGGTGAGTTCTAGTCCCGCCTTAGGCATGAAAGCCAGCTGGGTGACGTTGGGCCAATCACCAGGAGACGGTGAGTTCTAGTCCCGCCTTAGGCATGAAAGCCAGCTGGGTAACTTTGGGCCAATTACCAGGAGACGGTGAGTTCTAGTCCCGCCTTAGGCATGAACGTCGGCTGTGTGACTTGGGGCCAATCACCAGGAGACAGTGAGTTCTAGTCCCGCCTTAGGCATGAAAGCCAGCTGGGTGACGTTGGGCCAATCACCAGGAGACGGTGAGTTCTAGTCCCGCCTTAGGCATGAAAGCCAGCTGGGTGACGTTGGGCCAATCACCAGGAGACGCTGAGTTCTAGTCCCGCCTTAGGCATGAAAGCCAGCTGGGTGACTTTGGGCCAATCACCAGGAGGCGGTGAGTTCTAGTCCCACCTTAGACACGAACGCCAGCCAATTGACTTTGAGCCAGACCCTCAGCCCAGCCCACCTCACAGGGTTGTAGTTGTGGAGAAAAAAGGAAGAGGGAAGCGCGCTGGGTATGTTCCCCGCCTTATTTGTAAACACAATAAAAGCGGGATACAAACAAACGAAATCTCCCGAAAGACATACCAGGCCGAATGGGATTTTCTGCCCTTAATGCTCCCACGCCCGTTCACAAGCAAACTGGAGACTGGAGAGCCATTTGTCTGAAATGGTATTATAGGGTTTCCTGCCTGAGCAGGGGGTTGGACTAGATGACCTCCAAGGTCCCTTCCAACTTTACTACTATTACTATCCACAGCCAGCATCGGGGCCCACCCTACGCAACTGAACGTACTGCCCACTTGTGAACGCACACACTAGTAGTGTGTCAAGGTGGAAGGGCCGTCCTTTCAACCAAGGCGGAGGAGAACCGGCTGCTAGTAAAGCCAGAAAAATGTGGTTCCTCCTGTTCTCTTGATTCCAGACAAGGGATCTCCTGGCTCATCCAATCCAGGTGGATCTGGAAAAGAGACCTCTGGCGTAACCAAGATCCATCATTGCTTCCTGTTTCTCTCTCTGGATCTGTGGAGGGGTCTGATAACGCTGCGAGGGTCCCACCGCGATGACATCAACACTGTTAGAACGGGGGTCTCCCAACTTGGCGAATTTAAGACGTGGGCTTCGAGACTCCCAGAATTCCCCAGCCATTTTCCCCAGCCAGGCACGCTATCAGGAAGAAATTAAATGGCTGGGGAATTCTGGGAGTGGAAGTCCACACGCCTTCAAAGTGGCCAAGATTGGAGAGCCCTGCATCAGAGCAAAAAGACACACCACACTTCGCACCTAAGGTCGCGTTTAGTCTCTAAGCCGGTGTTTCTGAAATTGGGTCAATTTTAAGAGGCGTGGACTTCAACTCCCAGAATTCCCCAGCCATAATGACTTCCTGTTTGGCTCTGGATCTGGGGAAGTGGGGATGGCTATCACACGGCTTCAAGGGTCTCGCCGAGATGATCGCAACCCTGTGAGAGCAACCCAAACACACCACAGTTGCATCTTCTCACGTGCACTCTAACCCAGGGTTTTTCGAAGGTGGTCACTTCTGGACTTCAATTCCCAGAATTCCCCAGGCAGGCATCTTCCCTCCCAGCAGGCTGGGAGTTGAAGTCCACCTTTTAAAGCAGGGGTCTTCAAACTTATAGTCATAGTTCCCCCATGCTGGCTCAGGAATTCTGGGAGTTGAAGTCCACGAGTCATGAAGGGGGCCATAGTTCCCCCATGCTGGCTCAGGAATTCTGGGAGTTGAAGTCCACGAGTCATGAAGGGGCCATAGTTCCCCCATGCTGGCTGAGGAATTCTGGGAGTTGAAGTCCACAAGTCATAAAAGGGCCAAGTTTGAAGACCCCTGCTTTAAAATGTCCTGGTTTTTTTTCCTCCCCCCCCCCCCAAGCATGTGCTACGTCTGTCCTGGATTTCACCTGTTGTGTGAACACACATAGCAGTTCCCTGTTCCCCCGTAATTTTCTTTTGAGATTTGCAAGCCACCATTGGCTAAATTCACACGAGAATTTCACCCTCTTGAAATAAAGCAAGGGTAACAGAGCTGATGGAAACTTGCCAAGGTGACAAGGGGTTATTACAACAGCCCTGTGAGGACAGCCACAAAGAGAGACAAGGCGTTTCCAGGTCTTTGAGGTCTTGAAAATGGATATCCAGGTCCCTCTTTCGGCCTTAAGCACAAGGAACAACACATTCTAGAATACAAGGTAGACTTGAATAGAGCTGGAAGGGACCTTGGAGGTCTTCTAGTCCAGCCCGCTGATCAATCAAGAGGACCTGTAGCATTTCAGTGGCTGTTCTGAGCCAAAGTTCACAATCTTAACTACTAAGATGGCTGCACTTCAACTCCCAGAATCCCCTAGCCAGCATTACTCAAATACTGCATCTGTAGTCCTCGACTTACAACGGTCCATTTAGTGACTATTCAAAGTTATAACAACAGTGAAAAAAAAGGGACTTGGCACCATTTTTTCACACTTAACACCATTGTGGTCTTCCCACGGTCACACGATCAAAATTTTGACACTTGGCGACTGGTTCCTATTTACGACGGTCGTAGCGTCCTGCGATCCCTTTTTGCGACCTTCTGGCAAGCAAAGTCAACGAGGGAAGCTGGCTTCACTTAACGACCGCATTACTAATTTAGCAAGCGCAGTAATTTGCTTAACGGTAGCACCTCACTTAACTCTCGCTTAGCAACCGAAATATTGGGTTCCACTGCGGTCGTAAGTTGAGGACCCCCTGGATTTCTCAACCTTGGCAAAGTTGGTTGGACTTCAACTCCCAGAATTCCGCTGTGGTCTTTACACCGGCTCTGTGGGATGGGGAATTCTGGGAGTTGAAGTCCAGCCATATTCCAGACGCCAACACTGAGAAACCTGGACACACAACTCAGCCAACAAATCTCTGGTCTGCCACAAAGACTCGCATCTAGCCAACATTTGCAGATCTTGCCTTCTTTTCCCGTGAACGCCACTGGAGAGGCCTCTTTTAGGAAAAACAAGCGCGCATTCCCACGACCACTTATGCATTAACTAGCGTGTCAAGCTCGCAAGCATCAACGCGGGTTGGCCACAGAGGCCACCGTCGCATTCCCACGATCCCTTCGAGGGATACGCAGACAGCTCACTCCCCCGCCCGTTTCTCACGGCCTGTTGCTGGTTCTGGACTGGCTGCGGATGATGGGAAGGCGGGTGGCCGCGCAGGGTGGCTCAGTCCGCGTTCAAACGACGCCAGCGGCCACGCCCCGCTTCCAGGCGGCCAATGGCGGCACTTCCCGCTTCCCCCCGGCCGCAGCCGCCACGTGGACGCGCGTCTCCTCCCGTTCACACGTTACGCGCGCACGCGCGCGGGCAAGGGCCGGCCACGCACCTCGCGGCGGGCCCGGGTCTCCGGCGGGGCCTTCCCACTGGCCCCAACGCCGCGCCGGGGTCTCCGGGGCTCCGTCGGCGTCCGCGGGGCAGGCCTCGACCCGACGACGACGACCCCGGCCTCGTCGTAGCGTCGGAACCGACGACCCCGCTTCCCGCCCGCCTGGCCCGCCCGACGCCGCCATCTTCTCCCGGCGGGAGGAGGACGGGGGGCGGGGCCGGGCACGCCCCCTGCTCCATATTCATGAGCGGAGCCCTCGGCGGCGGCGCGCGGCCTGCGTTGGGGGCGGGTGGCCACGCCCTCCTGGTGAATATTCATGAGCGCCGGGCTTCTCGACGCCTTTTCCCCCGCCTTCCTGGCCGAAGAGGTGGAGCCTCGCGTGTCCCCGAAGGATGGATGGATGCGTGTCTCTTGCACGTGTGCATAATTACGCCTCCATGACACGCATCTTCTGTATGTCTGTATACAATTACATCTCTCTCTCTCTCTCTCACACACACACAAATAGCATCCAACATATACTGTTAGAGTGCTAAAACAGAACGCGTAATGGCTGTGAGGAAGGGCATAAAACAGGGGTCTTCAAACTTGGCTCCTTCATGACTCGTAGACTTCAACTCCCAGAATTCCTCAGCCAGCATGGGGGAACTTTGGCCCCTTTATGACTCCTGGACTTCAACTCCCAGAATTCCTGAGCCAGCATGGGGGAACTTTGACCCCTTCATGACTCATGAAGGGGCCATAGTTCCCCCATGCTGGCTCAGGAATTCTGGGAGTTGAAGTCCACAAGTCATAAAAGGGCCACGTTTGAATATCCCTAGCATAAAAGATACATTTTTAATCTCGACATACTTTGACATTTTAGATTTTACATTTTTGTCGTATTTTCATCAAAATCTGATGTGCATGTGCCATACATCTCTCTCTCTCACACACACACACACACAATGCATAGTTATGTGCTCACACAAGACAGGTAGGCCTGGGGCGAACAAGCCATTTCGTCCAGATGTGCAAGTGCTACCCTTGGACAGGCTAATGGGTAAAGCGAGGTGCCATCACGAGGTCTCGCTTAATGACCAGGGATCCATTTAATGACCGTTGCAAAATATGGTTGTGCATTTAGTATAGTCGTGTGATGTCTCGCTTACTGACTCTGCCACTTAACAATGAACTTTCTGATTCCAACTGTGGTCAGAACTGGGGACTACCTGTATACGGATGAGGCCATGCAGTCAGTAAAGAGTTGAACTCAATGTTCTTGATTGTCCATCAAAGGTCAAGATGTGAAATTTCTACCTTTAAGTCCTAATAAGTAAAGAATTCCACCTATATTTAAGAGTTCAGAGAAGAGCAACACAGATGATCTGGAAGCTAAAACACATGAAATGAAAGACCAGGGGTGACAGGATGGCAGCTTTCCAATATTTGAGGAGCTGCCCCAAAGAGGAGGGGGTCAAACTATTCTCCAAAGCCCCTGAAGGCAGAAGCAACAGATGAAAACCCATCAAGGAGAGAAGCAACCTGGAACTAAGGAGCAATTTCCTGACAGGGAGAACAATTAACCAGTGGAACAGCTTCCCACCAGAAGTTCTGGGTACTCCATCACTGGAGATTTTTAAGAAGAGACTGGGCAGTCATTTGCCTGGAATGGTATAGGGCAGTGTTTCTCAGCCTTGACAATTTTAAGGCATATGGACTTCAACTCCCAGAATTCCACAGCCAGCAATGCTGGCTGTGGAATTCTGGGAGTTGAAGTCCATATGCCTTAAAATTGTCAAGGCTGAGAAACACTGGTATAGGGTTTTCTGCCTGAGCGGGGGTTGGACTAGATGACCTTCAAGGTCCCTTCCACTTCTGTTATTTTATTAATTAACCAGTGGAACTGTTTGCCTCCAGAAGTTGTGGGTGCTCCATCACTGGAGCTTTTTAAGAAGAGACTGGATAGCCACTTGTCTGAAATGGTCTAGGGCAGGGCTTTTCAACCTTTTCACCCATTGTGCCACTTTTAGGATAGGGCAACATCCGAGTACCACCAGTCGCCTAGCAAGGGGTCAAAAACTTGATGACCAAAAAAAAAAAAAAGTGATAAAGCACAGGTAGTCCTCGACTTGGAACAGTTCGCTTAGTGACTGTTCGAAGTTACCATGGCACTGAAAAAAGTGCCCCCCCCCCCAGCCACAGCCGAGCAAGACCCCTGCCTGCCCGCCCGGCTGCGCTCTTCCTCCTGTCCGAGGTTTTCATTGTTGTGAGCATTTCTGTTGGGGATTGGCAGCAGGGGTGGGGTGGGGGGGGTGTTTGGTTTTTATCCCCCTCGTCTGCTGGGTGGTTGCAGCAGGTTTTGGTCCCTTCACATGACCCTGGGACACTGTGACCGTCATAAATATGAATCCGTGGCCAAGCATCTGAATGTAAATCACAAGACCCTGGAGAGGCTGCAACATTCCAGCTGATGGGCGCTTCTTCTGGGCTCAGCAGAAGCGCCAGGATCAGCGCTGAGCTCCAGCTGGATCCTGGCGCTTCCGCTGAGCCGACAGCCCCGAAAAAGCGCCGATCAGCTGGAAAGCGGCCCTGATTCTGGCGCTTCCGCTGAGCCCCGACAGCCCTGCAGCTCCAGCCATCTCTCGCTCAGGCTTGTGCGGTGCTGCCCCCGGTTCAGCTCATTCCCCTCCCCTGCTACCCCTTTTCTAGGATGGTCGCGTACCCCGTCAGGTGCCAATGTACCACAGGTGGAACCCATACCACTGGTTGAAAAGCCACGGTATAGGGCACGGGTGTCAAACTCGCTACATCACGTGTCGCAACGTATCACAGCTTTTTTTCTTTTGCATCGCCGGACCTGGAGTGGGCACAGCCTCCGCATGACGCAACCGGTCCGGCAGTTTGACACCCCTGGTATAGGGTTTCCTGCTTGAGCAGGGGGTTGGACTAGATGACCTCCAGGGTCCCTTCCAACTCAGTTATTCTGTTTAAAACAGGAGTGTTTTTTTTTTTAAAAAAAGAACACAACGAAGGCAGCTTTGTATAGGCTAGCTTTTGAAGTATTTGCTTGCGTGGGAAACCCTCCACAGAGTTTCCCAGAAGGATGTTGACCAGCCAGCGGTACAGGAAGTGCACCTATCCCAAATCAAATCAAGAGAAATAAACATAGCATCAGAAGACCGTATCTTTATTCAATTTGGCTATTCCGGTATAAATTTCTTGGGGGAGAGGGGGAAAAAAAAACCTGGAGGAAAATGTTTGGAGAAAAGGCCTATAAAAAGAGGGCGAACTTGGGAAGGTCCACAACAGAGGCCACTTGACTCCTTATCCAACCCATAATTCTCTCCCAAACAAAGCTGGTCTCAGCTCCTGCCCTGGGGTTCGATATGCAAAAATGGAGTAATAATTACAGATTGCTATGAAGTTAACATACAGACGCACATCAAAAAAATATCTGTATTATTATTACTGCCCTGATGCATTCGTTGTAAAATGAGCCACGATCAACTCTGGCAGGTTTAAGAGGGGTGGGCTTCAACTCCCAGAATTCCCAGCCTGAATTCCCCTCCTAAAACATGTCCAGGCTGGGGAACATGGATCTGGAAGCTGATCAAACCAGGGAAAGCGTCATTTTCTTGCAACTGGACAGTTTCGGGATGGATTTTTGATTTTTTTCAGCCAGCGATTAAACATCCTTGCTAGACGCAGGGCTGGAGTTGAGCTTTTTCAGGCCTAAACACTTCAGTTGGAAAGGCAAAAGGCTTTCTCCTTTGGCATTGCAGTGGCCCAAGCAGCCAATTCATTCCAAAAAGTCATGAGGAATTTCAAGAATAAGTTTATTTGGGGGGGATATCTTCCCGGAAACCACCTTTTGGGGGGTGGCCTGTAATTCGAGCGACCGTATTTGGATGCAAACAATCCAAATAACCACAAACGGGGAGAGGAGATGCATGGATGTGCCTCCTTATCCAGGGGTCATCTGGATGCCCAAACATGAAGCCTTAACGCAGGGGTCTTCCAACTTGGCCCTTTGAGGACTTGTGGACTTCAACTCCCAGAATTCCTCAACCAGCGTGCGCGGCTGAGGAATTCTGGGAGTTGAAGTCCAGGGGTCTTCCAACTTGGCCCTATGATGACTTGTGGACTTCTACCCCCAGAATTCCTCAGCCAGCGTGCTTGGCTGAGGAATTCTGGGAGTTTAAGTCTAGGGGTCTTCCAACTTGGCCCTTTGATGACTTGTGGACTTCAACTCCCAGAATTCCTCAGCCAGCGTGCCTGAGGAATTCTGGGAGTTGAAGTCCGGGGGGGTCTTCCAACTTGGCCCTTTGATGACCTGTGGACTTCAACTCCCAGAATTCCTCAGCCAGCATGCCTAGCTGAGGAATTCTGGGAATTGAAGTGCAAGGGTCTTCCAACTTGGCCCTTTGATGACTTGTGGACTTCAACGACCAGAATTCCTCAGCCAGCGTGCCTAGCTGAGGAATTCTGGGAATTGAAGTGCAAGGGTCTTCCAACTTGGCCCTTTGATGACTTGTGGACTTCAACTCCCAGAATTCCTCAGCCAGCGTGCCTGAGGAATTCTGGGAGTTGAAGTCCGGGGGGGTCTTCCAACTTGGCCCTTTGATGACCTGTGGACTTCAACTCCCAGAATTCCTCAACCAGCATGCCTAGCTGAGGAATTCTGGGAATTGAAGTGCAAGGGTCTTCCAACTTGGCCCTTTAATGACTTGTGGACTTCAACGCCCAGAATTCCTCAGCCAGCGTGCCTAGCTGAGGAATTCTGGGAATTGAAGTGCAAGGGTCTTCCAACTTGGCCCTTTGATGACTTGTGGACTTCAACTCCCAGAATTCCTCAGCCAGGCACACGTGCCTGGCTGAGGAATTCTGGGAATTGAAGTCCACAAGTCATCAAAGGACCAAGTTGGAAGACCCCTGCGTTAATGGTGGCAAAAACCGCCATCAACTACCGCTAGAATTGAACTGTGTTCATCTGTGTGTTTGTATGTCTGTACAATACTTGCCTGGTGTCGCCTGGGGACAACTGATTCAAATTCCTGTTCCTTTTCTCTCCCCTATAGTCCAGCCGAAAAAAACCCCATAAAAGTAACCCTATCCACTTTTCAGAAAACTCCCAACGAAGTAAAAACCGAGGCAGGCTGGCCAGAGAGGGGCCAAGCGACCATCCAAGTGGCAGTTGTGATTTTTGTCCCCCACAGCCGACAACATCCAGAGGAAAACCTGCTGCTGTCCCTATAATGGAGTCCTTTATAGAATTTTACGTTTAGCTTCTTTGGCGTTGAGGCTCTCCATCCAAAATGGTCTCCCTTCTCGTTCTTTTCAATATCAACGGCTTCTTTCTTCAGCAGACCCTCCTTCCCCGGCCCCCAAAATAGCAAAAGACCCCATTTTCCAAGCATCCCTTCATCCCAGCTTATGGGGGGGGCTGCTACATGCCCTCTAGAGAGGGTCTATGCCGAAGCGGCGTTCTTTGGAACGGAGAAGAGCAAGGCCTGCTCCTATGTGCAAAGCACGTTGGGAAGATACGCGCCGGTGTTGACGATCGAGCAGCGTCTTCGAACCCCCAAGGGTGGTCCTAATCCAATCCTTGTGGGGAAATTCACAACTGCCAATTAAGAGTAGAGACCTTGGTGGAGGTCCCAGATGGGTGTTCTTCTGGAGGCTGGATCAAGTGGGGTTGCACCATCTAAGGAACCGGGAGGAATCCGTTGGAAGGACTACAAAGTAAGTCGATGGTCTTCTTAGAAGATCCAAGGGTCTCTCAATAGCCTTGACTAGGCAGCCTTGGCGATTATTCCTGGAGAACAGGGGGGAGGGGGGCTTACTGGCCCAGGCGGTGGAGATCCCTTAGGAGAGCAGGCCAGATGTTTCCAGCTGCGGGTCCTAGCCGATCATGAGATCTCACCAGTTGGACGCAAGCCCTGCGGGATCACGAGGTCCTCTACAGGCCTTCTGGAAAGGGAGCCCTGTGGAACCAGGTCTGCTGGTTTCCTCAGGCTGCCGTCTGGAGACGCGGGGCTCGGACCTCTGGTCAACAAGGCCAACTTGTGGCCCCAAAGCCAACAGAGAAGAAGTTTCCAGGAAAGGATTGCAAGCCCACCGCTGAGGAGGAAGGACATCCGTTCAATCTCCGAGCACCGATGGGAGCCAAAGGTGTGGAGCAGCCACCACACCTATGGGGAGGACCTTGCCTCAAATAGCTTTGCTTCAAGAAGACCAAGGATGGTGCCACCTTCCATCTAAAACAGGGGTTCTCAACCTTGGCAACTTTAAGACTTGTGGACTTCAACTCCCAGATTTCCTCAGCCAGCAAAGCTGGCTGAGGAATTCTGGGAGTTGAAGTCCACAAGTCTTAAAGTTGCCAAGGTTGAGAACCCCTGATCTAAAACATCTAACCGCGTGGCTGCCCTGGGCAGGCCTTCAGCACCAGGTGCCCATCACAGTCCAGAACCAAAAGCTTCCAGAGTCTCCTTGTCTGGATGCCGAAAGCTCACCTGTGCAGCCAATCCCGTGCCTCCCGGGTAGGGATTCCTGCAAATCGTCGGAGGACAGGGGATCATTTCTTTTGGAAGAAGCCCATGATGGAGGCCTGCTTGTTGGGCTTGGTAAGGACCAGCCCCCCTTTCTTGGTGGCTCTCTTCTCCTCTTTGGGCTCCTTCTTTGCGGCCGCAAGGGGGGCCTTGCGAGCTGCGCCCGGCTTGGTGCGGACGTCCTCTTCGCTCTCCGTGCACGACTCGCTCTCGTAGGCCTTTTCGGTCACTGGGAACAAGGGGAGACACAAGGTTACACACACAAAGGCCTGTTGGCGTCCTGCCTTTCGCGTTTTGACAAATGACTCAAGGTGATGGAAGTTAGCCAACACACCTCCTGCTTTCACAACAACACCCTTGTAGGGTGGGCTGGGCTGAAAGAGAAGGTCTGGCCCAAAGTCCCCCAGGTGGGTTTGGATGGCTAAGCGGCACTCGAACTCGTGGCCTCCTGCTTTCTTGCTTGCTGCCTTAGCCACTACCAGGACAGCCCCCAAACCCTCAATGGATTTGCTCGCTGGATTAAATCCGCCTTCTGAGATTTTTAAACTACAGTAGGAGCTTTTTTTAAAAAAAAAATACAAATGTTTTGTAAACTGTTCCTCTTTCATGAGGCAATGTCTCTTTTTCAAGTTTCTTCTCTTCGTTCACAGGCAAGGGGATGGACGTTCTCTTTTTAAAAATATGTTTTATTGATTTTTTTTTAAACACAATCACCTTAAGATTCGGTAAACAGCATGTTCCAAGATCGCCGCAGATGGGGACTGCAGCCAAGAAATTAAAAGACGCTTGCTCCTGGGGAGGAACGCTATGGCAAATCTAGACCGCATACTAAAAAGCAGAGACATCACCCTGCCAACAAAAGTACGTACAGTCCAGGCCATGGTTCTCCCAGTTGCAATGTATGGCTGTGAAAGTTGGACCTTAAGAAAGGCTGAGGGCCAAAGAATGGAGGCCTTTGAACTCTGGGGCTGGAGAAGACTCCTGCGAGTCCCCTGGACTGCAAGGCGATCAAACCGGTCAGTCCTAGAAGAGATCAACCCCGACTGCTCTTTAGAAGGCCAGATCCTGAAGTGGAAACTCAAGGACTTTGGCCACCTAATGAGAAGGAAGGACTCCCTGGAGAAGAGCCTGATGCTGGGAAAGATGGAGGGCAAGAGAAGAAGAGGACGACAGAGAAGGAGGTGGCTGGATGGAGTCCCTGAAGCAGCAGGCCTGAGCTTCAATGGACTCCAGAAGATGGTAGAGGACAGGAAGGCCTGGAGGAACATTGTCCATGGGGTCGCGATGGGTCGGACACGACTTCGCAACTAACAACAACAAATAGCGTGTGGTCTGAGTTTACATTTACGATTAACAATTAGTTTAATTCTATAGTCCCCATACTGCAGTGGTTCTCCACCTATGGGTCGGGACCCCATTTGGGGTCGAATGACCACTTCACGGGGGTCGCCAAACCACGCTGTCCGCCATCTTTTTCCCTTTTCCCTAGCTGTCCTACTCCCTCTTATTGGTGGCCACACCCATTTGGGGGTCATCAGAACATGGGGAACTGTATTATGGGGTCACGGCATTAGAAAGGTTGAGAACCACTGCCATACTGGCTTTGCTTGGTTTTTCTCTTCTTCTAATAATATTCTCTTTTGCCAACCTTGAATTAATACAATTCTTATTATTTAAATGAATGACAATTTAATACAGACATTTCTAATATTTCTGGAAATAATAACCATATCAATATAACGCTTCTTTTCTAACTTCTTTTCTAACTTATTCCACTATCTCAGGGGCTACCCCTAAGAAGAGGGAGTCAAGCTATTCTCCCAAGTGCCTGAAGGCAGGACAAGAAACAATGGATGGAAACTCATCAAGGAGAGAAGCAACCTGGAATTAAGGAGAAACTTCCTAACAGGGAGGACAATTAGCCAGTGGAACAGCTTGCCTCCAGAAATCGTGGGCGCTCCATCACTGGAGGTCTTTAAGAAGAGGCTAGACAGTCATTTGTCTGAGATGGTGTAGATTCTCCTGCTTGAGCAGGGGGCTGGACTAGAAGACCTCCAAGGTCCCTTCCAGCTCTATTCTATTCTGATGATCAAGGGGATGGACGTTCTCAACCAGCTGGTCAAAACCTGAGATTTCTCGTAGCCAAGGGACACCAGGGGCGACTTACCGATGCAGCCTTCGTCGTCTACAAAAGTTCTCGACTTCAAGACACGTTTCCGCTTGTGTTTCTTCTTTCCCACGGAAGCCTGAAAGACAGGAAAAGAATGACAAGTCCTCGCCATGTTTAACCCCGATTGTGATAGGGCTGAAGTTGAAACTGTGGAGCATGTCTTATCATACTGCCCCTATGTATAACACAGCCAGAATTAAATTACTGTCTCTCCTTGGAATTGATCCCTCTGGTTCTAATGTTAGTAATTTGGTCTTATATTGTCTAGGGCAGTGATTCTCTCTCTCTCTCTCTCTCTCTCTCTCTCTCTCTCTCTCTCTCTCTCTCTCTCTCTCTCTATCTATCTATCTATCTATCTATCTATCCTATCTCCACCCATTTTCATCCATCTATCTTCATCCATCCATCTTCATCCATCTACATCTATCTATCTATCTATCTATCCTCTCTCCATCCATCCACCCATCCATCCATTTTCATTCATCTATCTTCATCCATCCATCTTCATCTATCTATCTATCTATCTATCTATCTATCTATCTATCTATCTATCTATCTATCTATCCTCTCTCCATCCATCCACCCATCCATCCATTTTCATTCATCTATCTTCATCCATCCATCTTCATCCATCTACATCTATCTATCTATCTATCTATCTATCTATCTATCTATCTATCTATCTATCTATCTATCTATCTATCTATCTATCTATCTATCTATCTATCCTCTCTCCATCCATCCACCCATCCATCCATTTTCATTCATCTATCTTCATCCATCCATCTTCATCCATCCATCTTCATCTATCTATCTATCTATCTATCTATCTATCTATCTATCTATCTATCTATCTATCTATCTATCTATCTATCTATCTCAGTGGTTCTCAATCTGTGGGTTGGGACCCCATTTGGGGTCGAACGACCATTTCACAGGGGTCGCCAAACAACGCAGTCCGCCATTTTCCCCCCTTTTCCTTAGCTGTGCTACTCCCTTTTATTCTATTGGCTTTTGAAAGCCAATAGAATAGACTCTCTTGAATAGAGTCTAATTCTATTGGCTTTCAAAAGCCAATAGGAATTGTCCAGGCTGTCTCTGCCCTACTGAGCCCGCCAAAAGTCCCATTCTGCAAACAGTGCTGCACCAGTTGAGTAGTCCTCGACTTACGACCGGTTGAGTAGTCCTCGACTTATGACCGGTTGGGGGTCGCGGCATTAAAAAGGTTGAGAACCACTGGTCTAGGGGATGACTCCTCGTATATTACTTCTCAGGTTTCTAAATTCCTTTTAAGAGCTGTAACTATTAGAGGAGAACATTGTAATTCCCCTTAGCCAAGGCTTCTGGTGTTAACTGTTTGTGATTGTATTTTTCTTCTGTTTTCTTTTGTTTCACTTGCATTTGGGTCTGTGACCGCAAAATAAAAATTATTATTATTGTTATAACTCCGATTGAACAAGTGCAATCATTGGTCACTGACAATTCCGGCCACTTTGGCTCTTTTATGAGTTGTAGACTTCAGCTCCCAGAATTCCTGAGTCAGCAAGGCTGCTTGAGGAATTCTGGGTATTGAAGTCCACAAGAGCCAAGGTTGCCTACCCCTGGTTTAGGCCAATATTTTATCGGGGGTTAATAAAAGTGGGGTGATGTGCCTCCTAGACTACTTGTCTTGCAAGGAATACAACCAGGATACACCTGTCTGTCTGACCACTGGGACAAACAGACGCAGAGGGCTAAGGCAGCTGTGGGCTGGACCCCGCAGGCCTCGGCTCACGCCGTCACCTTCGGATTTACACCACCCGTTTCTACCTACCCGGGGAGTCCTCTGCTTGCGACCGCAACGGGGCGCAAGATTTCCGTGGCTAAGCGAGACGGCTTTTCAGCGAGCTTCGCCCCGTTGTACGGCCTGGGTTGCCACATTCACGAAGCGGACCGCTGCAGTTGTTGACGTTGATAACATGGCTGCAGTTGCTCCGGTTAGTAACGTGGCTCTGAAGGGATTCTAGCTCCCCAAGCATGGACGGTTGTAAAAGGGGATCACGTGACCCTGAGGCCAGACAATTGTCATTAAGTACATGCCAATTGGATAGCCACTGGTCTGAAATGGTGTAGGGTTTCCTGCCTGAGCAGGGGGTTGGACTAGATGACCTCCAAGGTCCCTTCCAGCTCTATTCTATTCTATTCTATTCTATTCTATTCTATTCTATTCTATTCTATTCTATTCTAAGAGACTGGACTGCCATCGGTCTGAAATGGGATAGGGTTTCCTGCCTGAGCAGGGGGTTGGACTAGATGACCTCCAAGGTCACCTCCAACTCTATTCTATTCTAAGAGACTGGATTACCATTGGTCTGAAACGGTGTAGGGTTTCCTGCCTGAGCAGGGGGTTGGACTAGATGACCTCCAAGGTTACCTCCAACTCTATTCTATTCTAAGAGACTGGACTGCCATTGGTCTGAAACGGTGTAGGGTTTCCTGCCTGAGCAGGGGGTTGGACTAGATGACCTCCAAGGTCCCTTCCAACTCTACTCTATTCTAAGAGACTGGACTGCCATTGGTCTGAAACGGTCTAGGGCTTCCTGCCTGAGCAGGGGGTTGGACTAGATGACCTCCAAGGTCCCTTCCAACTTTATTTTATTATTGTTGTTGTTGTTGTCTGAATTTTGACCAGGGGGAGGCTGCAATGGTTTTAAGTGTGTAAAACAAAGGTCCCCCACCTGTGGGAGGTGGTCTCTTGGCCACTGGGCCGCGTGAATGGCTGGCCAGTGCACACATGTATGCGTGCACTCCCCCCCAATCACGCTAGTGTGCCCTCAGTGTCACGTGGGCGCTAGCCCTGCCCCCAGCATCAAGCACGCGCTCACACCACCCCCGTTTGCGTCGCACGCATGCCTGTGGTCCCATGCCTCCCCCTTCCTTCCTCTCCATGCCGTCAACCTACAAAGGTTGGGGCCCTCTGGTGTAAAACCCTTGTAAGTCACTTTTTTCAGTGTCGTTGTGACTTCCAGCAGTCACTCAATGAGGACCACCTGTTTACTCAGCCAGAGTTTCATTCCATACAGCATTAACCTTGTGAACTCTCAAGCTTCCTCCTTCCGTTATCTATTCAAGTTGGACAGTATTTAATACTTATTTGTTACGTATATGTAGGGGTGTGGGTCTATACATACGTTGTACATAGTATGTTTAGGTGTGCGTCATGTGTGTGTTTCACTTTGAGAGCGGGCAAGTCAATTTCATTTTCGATGTGTGCCGTTGGGCCCACAGTAAAAAAAAAAAAGACAATACAGGTTATCTTATCTAACTGAGGCTGGAGACACTATTCATGAATTTCTACTCCAGGTTTGAAATAGCTACGACGAAATTTTCAGTGTTTCTCAACCTTGACCATTTTAAGGCATGTGGGCTTCAACTCCCAGAATTCCACAGCCAGCATTGCTGGCTGTGGAATTCTGGGAGTTGAAGTCCACATGCCTTAAAATGGTCAAGGTTGAGAAACACTGAGCTACGTAAACACCCCCAGTGTTCCTTTCCTTTCTCCCTCTTTCTCTTTTCCTTCCTTCCTTCCTTCCTTCCTTCCTTCCTTCCTTCCTTCCCTCCCTCCCTCCCTCCCTCCCTCCCTCCCTTTTCTCTCCTTCTTTCCCATCTTTCTTTTTCTCCTTCCTCCTCTCATCTCTCATTCTTTCCCTCCTTCGGTCTCTTCTCTCTCTCTCTCTCTCTCTGTCTGACGTTTTTCTTTCTTTCTCATCTTTCTCTTCCCTTCCTTCCTTCCTTCCTCTCTCCTCTCTCACCCCACCTCTGGACTTAGGCATATTTACCACCACTGGCGCAGGGGTCGGCGGAGGCTGAGGCTTCTGAGCTGGCTCAAGGGGAGAGTCTTCAGAAGCTGCTGGCGAGGAGGCAGCGCCTGCAAGAAACACAAGCAAAAGGTTGTCAACTTTGACTCGCTGTCCCCTGTTGTGTGTCTTCAGCTGTATCCTTTCCTGGCATCGCTCCCTGAGCACCCATCACTGAGGGAAGGACCGGAATATGACTTTCCCAGGAGAGACCGCTTCCTTGCTTGGCCATACTGACAGATCTCAATCTAAGAAACATTGGACCAAAGACTGTCTCAATCTCCCTGTCTTTGTCAACATTTTGTTGGGCTATTCTGTTGTGGTCCTGACGTAGCCGCAAAGTAGGTCCTGGATTCGAAACTGGCTCGCCATGTTAAGATTAAGCAGGCCTCCAGTTAGAACACAACAGAATAACAGGAATTCGAAGGGACCTTGGAGGTCATCTAGTCCAACCCCCTGCTCAGGCAGGAAACCCTATCTATAGCATTTCGGACAAATGGCTGTCCAGTCCCTTCTTAACAGCTTCCAGCGTTGAAGCATCCACAATTTCTGGAGGCAAGGAGTTCCACTGGTTAATTGTTCTCACTGTCAGGAAGTTTCTCCTTAGTTCTAGGTTGCTTCTGTCCTTTATGAGTTTCTACCCGTTGCTTCTTATCCTGCCTTCAGGTGCTCTGGAGAACAGCTTGACTCCCTCTTCTTTGGGGCAGCCCCTGAGATACTGGAACATTGCTATCATGTTAACCCTAGTCCTTCTTTTCATCAAAGTAGACATGACCAGTTCCTGCAACCGTCCTTCGTATGTTTTAGCCTCCAGCCCCCTTATCATCTTTGTTGCTCCTCTCTGCACTCTTTCTAGAGCAGGGGGTCTTCAAACTTGGCCCTTTGATGACGGGTGGAATTCAACTCCCAGAATTCTCAGGCAGGCTGGGTGCTCTCCACACAGACGCAGGTTGGGAAGCCCAGCCAAGGATTTGTGAGGGTTCAAATTGGCTTCAAGGGTGGACTGCAAAGGTCGGTGGACCCCATCCTGGCCTCTACTCACTGTCAACGCTGCTAACATCGGATGACCTTGCTCTGACAACATATGGAGATGCAGCCTTTTTCTCTCTTATGCTTTACTCTTACGAGTTAGATGATACTGGGGGGGGGGGGAGGAGGAGGAATGTGATGGGAGTTAAGTTAGAGATAACAATATTGTGATCGTGTGTGAATTCAGGGCTTTTGAAATAAGAGATGATAAGGAATGGCAGGACTGGAGAACTGGAGGGAAGGCCTGCATTTCAAGCTAATTGGAGAATGTGATTTAGGACTGTGAATTGGAGGAGGGAATTGTGCTTTGATACCATGTGCTCAGGGGAGGGGAATTCAGATATTTGGCTTGGCCTACGTACGTGCGGATGCTATGCCACTGGAATAAAGATTCTTTAAGGTAAACAATGCCTCGAAGTTCTTTGAAGAGTTTCACCTGTCGGAACCAGGACACTCACCTTCCCCATCGCTGCTGCTGTCTGACTGAGGCAGTTTGATCCGACGCCTTTTCTTCTTCAAGTGGCCGGCTTCTTTCTCCTCCTCCTCCTCCATGTCTGTCCTCTTTGCTCTGGGAGAAAGAAAGATCAGCTTAGACGAAAAGGAAGGAAAACTAAGAGTTTTGCCCTCGACTTAAAACTACTCGTTTAGCGACCGTTTGAAGTTACGACGGCACTGGGGGGGAAAAAGGGACCGATGACCTTTTGGGGCACCACCGTTGCAGCATGCCTTAGAGTCCCGTGATCATAATCCGGATGCTCGGCAACTGATTCGTCTTTATGACGGTTGCAACGGCCCGGGGTCCCGTGATCCCCCTTTTGCGACAAGAAAGCCAACGGGGGAAAAGTCAGATTCGCTTAATGACCGTGTGATTAATTTAACGCCTGCAGGGATGGACTGAACGACTGTGGCAAGAGAGGTCATAAGATGGGGCAAAGCGCAGTTAACAAACGTCTCGCTTAGCGACACCGGTATCCGTGGTGCGATGAATCGCACGGGTGACTGAAGCAGGCCAACTCTTTGCAGCCTTGTCACCGAGAAAAACGCAAACCCACTACCTTCTCTTCTCCCTCTGCTGCCCTCTGGCCGGCTCGGCCTCCTTGCTGGGCTTCTCATGACCTGGAGATTTTGGGTCGGTGGAAGGAACGGCTGGCTTGGCCGCTGATCGCTCTTCCTTCTGTTGCTCGGGCTCAGCACTGGCTTTGCCTGCACCTGAGTGGAGAAGATGGGAAAGCTAACATAGAATAGAATGAATAGAATAGAATTACAGAATAGAAAAGAATAGAATTACAGAATAGAATTACAGAATAGAATAGAATTACACAATAGAATAGAATAGAATTACAGAATAGAATTACAGAATAGAAGAGAATTACAGAATAGAATAGAATAGAATTACAGAATAGAATTACAGAATAGAAGAGAATTACAGAATAGAAAATAGAATTACAGAATAGAATTACAGAATAGAATTACAGAATAGAATAGAATTACAGAATAGAATTACAGAATAGAATAGAATTACAGAATAGAATTACAGAATAGAATAGAATTACAGAATAGAAAAGAATTACAGAATAGAATAGAATTTCAGAATAGAAAAGAAAAGAATTATAGAATAGAATAGATTTACAGAATAGAATAGAAACAGAATAGAATTATAGAATAGAATAACAGAGTAGAATAGAATTATAGAACAGAATAGAATTACAGAATAGGAATAGAATTACAGAATAGAATAGAATTACAGAATAGAATAGAATAGAATAGAAGCTGGAAGGGATCTTAGAGATCTTCTAGTCCAGCCCGCTGCTCAAGCAGGAGAACCTATATCATCTCAGACAAGTGACTGTCTAGCCTCTTCTTAAAAATCTCCAGTGATGGATCACCCACAACTTCTAGTAGCAAGTTGTTCCACTGGTTAATTGTCCTCCCTATCAGGAAATTGCTCCTTAGTTCCAGGTTGCTTCTCTCTTTGGTTAGTTTCCACCTGTTGCTTCTTGTTCTTCCTTCAGGTGCTTTGGAGAACAGCTTGACTCCCCCTTCTTTGGGGCGGCCCCCCTGAGGAACTGGAACCCTGCTATCATGTCCCCCCTCGTCCTTCTCTTCAACTGCAGCGATTTAATTCAATGGGGCAAGAAAAGTCATAAAACGGGGGCAAAACTCAACAGATTTCTTACACAGCAACATAAATGTTGACCTCAGTTCTGGTCCTAAGTTGACTACCTGTATTTATGAGGTCTGCAGTGTCCTGTGTGTGTGTGTGTGTGTGTGTGTGTGTGAGATCCCCTTCTTCTTCCAACCAGCCAAGTCAAAGGGGAATCCAGATTGACTTAACAACCGTCTTACGATCTTAACAACTGCAACGATTCGCTTAACAAATGTGGGGGGAAAGGTCGTAAAACGGGACAAAACTCACTTAACAACGGTCTTGCTTAGCAACAGAACATGCAGGCTCCAGGGTGGTCGTACAGCGAGGACTGCCTGGTACTTACAACGGAGAATAAAGAGAACTGCTTACCCTCTTTGCTAACGGCAGCTTTCCCAAAGAAGTTATTCAGCGTGTTTCCTTTCGCTGGGGCTTTGCTGTTGTTCGTTGAAGCCTAAAAGTAAATTAAAAGAAACAATTATAAAAGAGATAACGATCAAATCCAATAAAACGCTGTGATGGGCTATGAGCTGCTACCCAGGCAGGCCTTGACTTATGACCGCCAAGCAGTCCAAAATTCCCTTCGTTAAGTGAGACACTTGTTTAGGGAGTTTTGTCCCATTTTACGATCTTTTGGCCTCCGTTGTTAAGGGGATCACCGCAGTTGATCAGTTAGTTAAGTGATTTGTTAAGGCAGTGGTTCTCAACCTTTTTAATGCCGTGACCCCCAACCGGTCGTAAGTTGAGGACTACTCAACCGGTCGTAAGTCGAGGACTACTCAAATGGTGCAGCACCGTTTGCAGAATGGGACTTTTGGCGGGCTCAGCAGGGCAGAGACAGCCTGGACTATTCCTATTGGCTTTGGAAAGCCAATAGAATTAGACTCTATTCAAGAGAGTCTGTTCTATTGGCTTTCAAAAGCCAATCGAATAAAAGGGAGTAGCACAGCTAAGGAAAAGGGGGGAAAAAATGGCGGACTGCGTTGTTTGGCGACCCCCGTGAAATGGCCGTTCGACCCCAAATGGGGTCCCGACCCACAGGTTGAGAACCACTGTGTTAAGGGAATCTGGCTTGCCAGAGGATACAAGGGGATCACATTGCAACCGTTGTAAATGTGAGTCAAGTCACCAAGCGTCCGAATTTTGATCGTGTGACCGTTGAGGAGGCCACAAAGATCTTAACTGCGGGAAAACGGTCTTAAGTCCCTTTTTTCAGTGCTTTGAACGGTCGCAAAATGAACCGTCGTGAGTCGAGGACCGCCAGTGTAAAGCATAAATGTTGTTGCTATGGAGACTCGGATTCAAATCCCGCCTTCAACCACAACGGAAAAGCTGGTATCGAAATGGTCCCACCTCTCAAGGACGTCGCTCGAACTGGACTGGGAAAAACACAAGTTAAGGACTACCTGTTTGCTTTAGAAGCGTCTGTAGTCCTTGACTTACGACCACAAAGGAGCTCGAAATTTCCGTTGCTCACTGAAACATTTGTGAAGTGAACTTGGCCTCGTTTTACGACCTTCCTCGCCAGTCGCTAAGCGAATCACCGCAGTGGTTAAGTGAGTCACATGGTCGTTAAGTGAATCCGGCTTGCCCCCATTGACTTTGCTCGTCGGAAGGTCGCAAAAAGGGGATCACGTGACGCTGTGACCGTCATAAGTATGAGTCAGTTGCCAAATGTCTCAATTTTGATCGTGTGACAGACACACACACCCAGAATGCTGCGACCGTTGGTCGCCGAGCCTCCAAATTTTGATCACGTGACCCTGGAAGGGCCGCGACAGCCGTTAAGGGCGAAAAAACGGCCACACGTCCCTTTTTCCAGTGCCGTTGTAACATGGAACCGTCGCAAGCCGAGGACTTGCCTATATTTTCTCTAGATTCCGGGTTTTCAAACCGTGGTGGCTTGAAAGTGCCAGCTCCCAGAATTCCCCAGCCAGCCCAGGTCCTTCTGCAAAGTACTGAAGCAGGAAAACGTACCCCGGGGCTCTCTTTGGCGTCCAGGTGAGCCTCCTTGTGGCCATTCTTGGGTCTGGGGGCTGGTTTGGCCGCAAACATTCCCAGGATGCCTTTCGCCGGCTGGGCGGGCTGCTTGGACGACGTGCCTGGCGCCTGGCCGTTGAGCACGGGCGCGTCCGGCCCTTTTGTGGTGGGGGGAGGCTGGGGGGGGTCCTGGGCGGGGGTCTCGACCTGGGAGTCTTCGGCGACAGGCCTGGGGATGGCGGCAGCACAGCAAATGGCACTGAATCTAGCAAGATAAGATGAGATGAGATAAGATGATAACCTTTATTGTCATTTTTTTTTACTGTGGGCACAACGGCACACGTCGAAAATGAAATTGAGTCGCCCGCTCTCAAAGTGAAACACATGCATGAGACACACCTAAACATACTGTGTACAACATGTGTACCAATCCATTCCCTTGCCAGCTGGACTCAATATCATTCCAGATAGTCCTCCGCTTATGACCACCTCTGAGCCCAAAGTTCCCATTGGTTTTTTTTTATTATTAAAAGTTTTACAAAAATTACAAAATATACCCCAAAACCCACCCACTCTACCCCCCTTCCCCCTCCCCCCCTTCCCAGAGCTGAATACAGGGTAACAAATATAATAATCATAATCTAACTAACATTAACCAACTATATAAACAAATATAATGCGCTTTAACTCCCCTTTAACACAGAGTAAACAATTTGCAAATAAACTTAATCATATAAACAAATTAAAATCCTAATTCATAAACAATACAATATAATAAAAAATTCACTATAATAAACTATTAATAATAACAATAATAATAATATTCTAAAATTTATTCATAAAATAAATGGAACTTTTATTCTGAATATAGTCTATCCATCTTCTCCAAACTGAAATAATATCTCTCTAGTGCAGTGGTTCTCAATCTTTTTAATGCCGCGACCCCCAACCGGTCGTAAATCAAGGACTACTCAACCGGTCATAAGTCGAGGACTACTCAACTGGTGCAGCACCGTTTGCAGAATGGGACTTTTGGCGGGCTCAGCAGGGCAGAGACAGCCTGGACAATTCCTATGGGCTTTTGAAAGCCGATAGAATTAGACTCTATTTAAGAGAGTCTATTCTATTGGCTTTCAAAAGCCAATAGAATAAAAGGGAGTAGCACAGCTAAGGAAAAGGGGGAAAAAATGGCGGACTGCGTTGTTTGGCGACCCCCGTGAAATGGTCGCTTGACCCCAAATGGGGTCCTGACCCACAGGTTGAGAACCACTGCTCTAGTGAATGATCCTTCAAATAAGCCGAATTTTTTGCCATTTCTGCTAAATTTGAGACCTTAAGGGTCCATTCTTCTATAGTCGGCAAGGAATCTTTCTTCCAATATTGCCCTACCAACTGCCTTGCTGCTGTTATTAAACTCAACATCAAATTAGTTTCTTTAACATCAAAATCTACCATAATACCCAACAAAAATAGTCGAGGAGTAAACTTTGTCTTTCTTTTAAAAAACATTTTGAATGTTCCACCAAATTTTAATCCAAAAAGCTTTTATATTTCTCCACGTTTCCCGTTGTTAAGGGAGACGTTTCAGTGAATTTTGCCCAGTTTTACAACCTTACCACGGTTAAGCGAATCGCTGCGCTTGTTAAGTCGGCCACACAGGCGTTAAGTGAGTCTGGCCTCCCCCCCACTGGTCAGGAGGTCGCAAAAGGGGATCCAGCCAACCCCGGGGAGACTGGGACGGTCGTAAGCGTGAGCCAGTCGCCACGGGACCGGAGGGGATGGTGAAACGGTCGTAAGGGTGAGAAAAGGGTCCTTTTTCCCCCTGTACCGTTGTAGCTTGGAATGGTCACTAAATTAGCTGTTGTTAAGTCGAGGACTACCTGTCAAGTTGGCAGCCACATTGCTGCTGTCAGGAATTAAGGAGAAACTTCCTGACAGTTGAGGACAATCAACCAGTGGAACAGCTGGCCACCAGAAATCCTGGGCGCTCCATCACTGGAGGCTTTTAAGAAGAGACTGGACAGTCACTTGTCTGAAATGGCACAGGGTCTCCTGCTTGAGCAGGGGGCTGGACTAGAAGACCTCCAAGGTCCCTTCCAGCTCTATTCTATTCTATTCTATTCTATTCTATTCTATTCTATTCCTTTCCTATTCATATTCTATTATTTTATTTTATTCTATTCTATTCCATTCTATATTCTATTCTATATTTCTATTCTATTTTATTCTTTCCTATTCATATTTTATTCTATTCTATTCTATGCTATTCTATTCTTTCCTATTCATATTCTATTCTATGCTATTCTATTATTCTATTCTATTCCATTCTATATTCTATTCTATATTTCTATTCTATTCTATTCTTTCCTATTCATATTCTATTCATATTCTATTCATATTCTATTCTATTCCTTTCCTATTCATATTCTATTCTATGCTATTCTATTATTTTATTTTATTCTATTCTATTCCATTCCATTCTATATTCTATTCTATATTTCTATTCTATTCTATTCTTTCCTATTCATATTTTATTCTATTCTATTCTATGCTATTCTATTCTATTCTTTCCTATTCATATTCTATTCTATGCTATTCTATAATTCTATTCTATTCCATTCCATTCTATATTCTATTCTATATTTCTATTCTATTCTATTCTTTCCTATTCATATTCTATTCATATTCTATTTTATTCTATTCTATTCCACACTATATTCTATTCTATATTTCTATTCTATTCTATATTTCTATTCTATTCTATATTTCTATTCTATTCTATTCTTCTTTTCTATTCTATTCTATTCTGTAATTCTATTCTATTTTATTCTATTCTATGAGGAAAAGGACTGACAGCCTGTGTCTGTCTTCAACAATGAAGGGAGACAGGGCGGAAAGGCTCCACACCCATTTGCACCACTCAGGTGACCCTGAGGACACAGGTAAAGCTCCAAGTGGCCTCAATAACCCTCTAAAAAGGATGCAAATGACCAGCTGTCTGCAAGGAGTATAAATCCTTCCACTCCCCACCATCCAGAGCTGAAGGAGCTTCTTGGATGAGAAGTGAAACGTCTTCAAAGAAATAAACAAGAAAGTCCAGTTGCCTCACGAAAAACCACCTTTGGGATAACCAGGGCCTGGATGACAGAGAATCTCCCTCGAAAACTAAGTTCCCTCCCTACGTTGCTACCCCCAGTGCTGCTCCTCCCCCCAACCCGGGTTACTCATGTCAGGCTGTCAGCTTGCGACGCGTGGCTTAGCAGAATGTCAGCCGCGACGCCCTGGCCAAGAGCCAACTCACTTGCTGCAGTTCTGGAGATTGGTCTTGAGGATGTCGTAGTCGGTGTTGAAGAGAGGGCTGCTGTCCCTCAGCAGGGCCTTTTGGATGCTGTAGACGTGGATGCTGGCCACCGTGGAGAGCTTGGCTTTCATGGCTGGAAAAGGAGGCAGAAGGCATGTGAAGACAGGAGGGAAGCTTCCCAAAGCGAGTGGGGAAACTGGGTGATCTCCCTCTCAGCTCAGCCCACCTCACAGGGGGGGGGGGAAATACAAAAACAACAACAAAGAAAATTGTATTTTTCAAAGGTGATTTTGAAGTTTTGTGCAAACGTACCTTCTAATTTATCTTCTTTCACTACTGCAACCTTATGGTACTGGAAAGAAAAGGTAGCCTATTACTTCAGCAAATATTTGTTATTGCAAATATTTGTTACTGTTATTGCAAATATTTGTTATATGTCAACATAGGTCAGTGATGGCGAACCTTTTAGAGACCAAATGCCCAAACTGCAACCCAAAACCCACTTATGCATCGTCGGGTGCCGGGTGGGCGTGGCCCATTGGGTGGGCATGGCTGCAGTGGTAATGTCAGACTGGGTGGGACTAAAAAGTTCAATCAATCAATTCCAACTTTGCAAGATCTTTTTTTTCCCCCGCAAGAAGTTGAAATTGATTGATTAGACCTCTTTTTTTTTTTTTGCACACGGCGGTGGAGGCCTAAAGCGAAAAGGTTTTATAAAACCCAGCTGAAGGCCAAGGACTGGGGCGACGGCGCACGTAGTCCACAGAGAGGGCTCTGAGTGCCACCTCTGGCACCCGTGCCATAGGTTCGCCACCACTGATATAGATCATCTCCATTACACGTTTTCTGGACGTGGGTAGAACTAATTCTCAGGGAAGCAATTGAAGCCTGCAATTCCAGGTTTCAACTGCCACTCCGGCTACCAAATTTAAATCCAAATGTCGAATGCAAGAGGAAGTTCTGACTTACAGTGTGCCCGTTCTGAACGACGTTCCCTGCCAGTAAATAGGTGACGTGCAACTGGGCCCCTGCGTTCTCCTTCCGCTTCCTCTCTATGTAATCGTATAACATTCTGTAAAAAAAAAAGAGCGCAAAGACTAGAAGTTAAAATAGATAATTTTGGAAGTTTTCAGTAACTGTCCCCTGAAAAACTAAACAGAGCACATGTCGTCCAAATTAAGCTGTGCAGCTCAGGATTAAAAAGCTATAAATGAAAAGCGGTTTGGTCAAGACAACAAGCTAGAAAGCAGGAGACGGTGAGTTCTAGTCCCGCCTCAGGCATGAAAGCCAACTGGGTGACTTTGGGCCAATCACCAGGAGACGGGGAGTTTTAGTCCTGCCTTAAGCATGAAAGCCAGCTGGGTGAATTTCCTCCAATCACCAGGAGACGATAAGTTCTAGACCTGCCTTAGACATGAAAGCCAACTGGGTGACTTTGGGCCAATCACTAGGAGACCCTGAGTTCAAGTCCCACCTTAGCCATGAAAGCCCTCTGGGTGACCGTGGGCCAATCAACAGGAGACAGTGAGTTCTAGTCCCGCCTTAGGCATGAAAGCCGGCTGGGTGACTTTGCACCAATCACCAGGAGACGGTGAGTTCTAGTCCCGCCTTAAGATATGAAAGCCAAACTGGGTGACTTTAGGCCAATCAACAGGAGACAGTGAGTTCTAGTCCCACCTTAAGCATGGAAGCCGGCTAGGTGACTTTGGGCCAATCAACAGGAGACTGTGAGTTCTAGTCCCGCCTTAAGCATGAAAGCCAGCTGAGTGACTTTGATCCAAAAGGTCACATTTATGACAGTCACAGCATCCTGGGGTCGTGTGATTCCCCTTTTTGCAACCTTCTGACAGTTGGAAAGACAGATTCACGTAACAACTGTGTGACTAACTTAACAACTGCAGTGATTCCTAGCAAGTGTATCAAGAAAGGCTGTAAAATGAGGCAAAACTTACTTAACAACAATCTCATTTAGCAAGAGCAGTTTTGCGCTCAATTGTGGTCATCAGTCAAAGACTACCTGTATCAGAGATGAGTAATAGTCTGGACTACTACTGTAAGTACAGACAAGAAAGATCAATACTTACTGCTTGGCTTGATTCACATGAACTCCCAAGGTAAAGCTCAGCCATTTATACGTTACCTGCAAAGCAACGCATATCACTATTTTAACAAAAACGCCAACACCCACCACAGAATGAACTGCCATCGTTGCAACCATCCCAGAGTTGGGAAGAGTCCTGGAGTCCACTAAGAAGGACCTCTCCAGCCTCTGCTTGAAGATAGACTGACACCTGTACAGGTAACTGACGCTACATGTATTGTTTCTTCACAATGCAATTCTTCAGAATAGCTTGCTGGACCTCTGGGCTGACTTTTGGGGTAGACACAAACCTCGGCTGGAGAAAGTCACTTGAGTGGGGTTTGCAGGCAACTATGCAGGCATAAATAAGATTACTATATAAACAGGAGGTGCTCCCAACTGTTGTTTGGACGATTTATTGTTCTGGATACGTCATCGTGTTCTTTTCTCATTTAGACACTCTCTCTCTATGTATGTACATAATGTGTGTGTGTGTGGTGTGTGTAGTTTATATATTTATATATATATTTATTGTTCTGGAGGACCACAATCTTTGTTTATTTACTCTCTCTCTCTCTCCCTCTCTCTCTCTCTCTCTCATCTATCCCCATCCATATCTACCTACCTATCTCCATCCATATCTATCTATCTATCTATCTATCATCTATCTATTATCTATCTCCATCCACATCTATCTACCTATCTCCATCCATATCTATCTATCTATCTATCTATCTATCTATCTATCTATCTATCTATCATCTATCTATTATCTATCTCCATCCATATCTACCTACCTACCTATCTCCATCCATATCTATCTATCTATCTATCTATCTATCTATCTATCTATCTATCTATCTATCTATCTATTTATCATCTACCTCCATCCATATCTACCTACCTATCTCCATCCATATCTACCTATCTCCATCTATATCCACCTACCTACCTACCTCTCTATCTAATCTATCTCCATCCATTACCTATCTATCTCCATCCATATCTACCTACCTACCTACATCTACCTACCTACCTACCTACCTACCTACCTACCTATCTAATCTCCATTCATATCTACCTACCTACCTCTCTATCTAATCTATCTCCATCCATTATCTATCTCCATCCATTATCTATCTATCTCCATCCATATCTACCTACCTATTTATCTCCATCCATATCTACCTACCTACCTACCTCTCTATCTAATCTATCTCCATCCATATCTATCTATCTATCTATCTATCTATCTATCTATCTATCTATCTATCTATCTATCTATCTATCTATCTATCTATCTATCTATCTAATCTCCATCCATATCTACCTACTTACATACCTGCCTATCTCCACCTATCTCTATCTACATACACTTACATAAACACTCATACATGTATAAATATATATACACATATACACATATACATACATACAAACATATAGATAGATAGATAGATAGATAGATAGATAGATAGATAGATAGATAGATAGATAGATAGATAGATAGATAGTGTGTTTGTATATATAGTTTATATGTAAATATTTCTGGAGAGGTCATCCCACACACAGAGAGAAAAATACATTTATCACCATTTATCATCCTGTTCCCTAATGCAAGAAGGATTGGGGGGGGGGGGCACAGCCTAACCAGGCCTGCCACTTGAAGGCTCAGCCGCCCTTCCCCCCTAAAATGTTGGGGGGGGGGATGCAAGCAGCTTCTGGCTCTTGGAGGGACGCCAGGCCCAAAAGGCCAGAAGTATTATGGGATGCGGGGTCCCTGGCAGACTTAAACCGGCAGCAATAAGGATCCCTTCGAAGAGCCTCCCCCTCGACTCCCCCTTCCCGGGTCCCCCCCCCCTCAAGACCCTCGGCCTACTCCCATCCCTACCACCCGCTGCGGATGATGGGACTTGGAGTAGAGCACGCTGCGGGAAAGGGTGTCGGAGAGGAGTAGGCCCGAAAGGGCCGCGGAGCCCGAATAAAGCAATTAAACGCATAATTGGCTTTTTTTTTCCTGGACACGCAGACCCTCCCCCGCCCCCCCCCACCTCATTTAACCCCCGCAGCCCCTCCCCCACACCCCCGGCATCATTCGCACTCACGACTCGGTTCTGGTCCGTGACGAACTCGTCGATGTTCTCCAAGTAAAGTTCGTCCTCCATGGCGGGCCGGCCCGGGCCGCGAGAGCCCCACAGCGCCCCTTCCCCTCCGCGACCCTCCACCGCCGCCATGGCAACGCCAGGCCGCGCCTCTCGGCTTTTGCGCGCGCGCGGACGCGCGCTACGGCGGCCGAGAGGAGGAATTTACGTCACGCGGAACGTCGGCCTCAGCGAGCTACGGGGGCCGCGCGGGGACAGTTCCCTGCAACCGCCGCCGCTGCTAAAGCGCATGCGCTCCGTCCCCGAGTGGGCGGGGGCAAAGGAGCGCTCGCTCCTCTAGCATCGTCAACCTGGCGCTCTCGGGCCCGCTGGGGTTTTTGCCTACCAATGGAGGGCAGGGGATGATGGCATTTGGGGAGGGGGGGGTTGAAAGGCCCCTGCGGGCAAGTCCTGGACTTAGGACCCCAAATTGAGCCCAACATTCCTGTTGACATTTGTTAAGTGAGCTTTGCCCCACTTTACGACAGTTGTTAAAATTAACATCCCGGTCGTTAAGTGAATTCCCATTGGCTTTGCTTGTCGGAAGGTGGCAAAAAAGGGGGCTGCGACCGTCGTAAATAGGAGTCAGTGGCCAAGCGTCCCAATTTTGATCACGTGACCCATGAAGATGCTGCAACCGTCATTATGTGTGGAAAACAGACATAAGTCACATTTTTCAATGAGGTTGTAACTTGGACCGGTCAGTAAACAACCTGTTGTAAGTACAGGTACTACCTGTATTAAAAATAATTGCCTTCTCCCTTCGATTTCCAGCCCATCCTCCTCCCCCCCTTCTCTCTTAGGTCCATGTGTTCGAAATGGCTTTTACACACACACACAAACACACACACAAACACAAACACCGATGCACAATCTAGGAAGGCTGAACCTCTCTCCCTTTTCCCCTTCCTTCTCTTTCAGCAGCCCCCTTTGCGGCTTTCCTCTGGATGTTTCCTGTTTTGTAAATTTCGGGCCAATTTCCTGCACAGTTTACGTGCGCTTCTTTGGGCCTTGCGTGCGCTGACTGCTGCTTTGACGTTTTTTTTTTCTGCTGGCACAGCTGGAATGTGCCAGTTTTTTTGGGGGGGGGTGTTTGTCTTCCACCCTGGAAAAGGCTATTTTGAGAGGTGTGTTTATATTCCTCTCCTACGGAATGACCTTTGCAGCATCCCTTTGGGTCAAGATGATCACAATTAATAGAACTGAATAGAAAATAGAATAGAGAAGAGAAAATATGGAATAGGATAGAACAGAACAGAACAGAACAGAATAGAATAGAATAGAATAGAATAGAATAGAATAGAATAGAATAGAATAGAATAGAATAGAATAGAATAGAATAGAATAGAATAGAATAGAAAATAGAATAGAGAAGAGAAGAGAAGAGAAGAAAATATGGAATAGAATAGAATAGAATAGGAATATATAGAATAGAATAGGAATAGAATAGAATAGAATAGAATAGAATAGAATAGAATAGAATAGAATAGAATAGAATAGAATAGAATAGAATAGAAAATATGTAATGGAATAGAATATATGAAATGGAATGGAATAGAATAGGAATATATAGAATAGAATAGAATAGAATAGAATAGAATAGAATAGAATAGAATAGAATAGAATAGAATAGAATAGAATAGAATAGAATAGAAAATATGTAATGAATAGAATATATGAAATGGAATGGAATAGAATAGGAATATATAGAATAGAATAGAGTAGAATAGAATAGAATAGAATAGAATAGAATAGAAAATATGTAATGAATAGAATATATGAAATGGAATGGAATAGAATAGGAATATATAGAATAGAATAGAATAGAATAGAATAGAATAGAATAGAATAGAATAGAATAGAATAGAATAGAATAGAAAATATGTAATGGAATAGAATATATGAAATGGAATGGAATAGAATAGGAATATATAGAATAGAATAGAATAGAATAGAATAGAATAGAATAGAATAGAATAGAATAGAATAGAAAATATGTAATGAATAGAATATATGAAATGGAATGGAATAGGAATATATAGAATAGAATAGAATAGAATAGAATAGAATAGAATAGAATAGAATAGAATAGAATAGAATAGAATAGAATCGAATAGAATAGCAATATATACAATAGAATAGAATGGAATGGAATGGAATAGAATAGACCAGAATAATAACTTTATTGTTACTTTGAGTGTGCACTAATCCACATACATTAAAATAAAATTTCATTGCCTACAGCTCTCAAAGGGAGACTGTCTCGGATATACACTACATAAACATGACAAAAATAAATAAATAAATAAATAAATAAATAAATACAGAATTATTCACATACCCACATATATTATATGAAGCAGAGAAACAACAGTCTAGTTTGGGTGATGTATAACTTGTCCGTGGCGAGAAAAATGAATCTTACAAGTTTACCAGACAGACGTTGCTTTCGAAACCGGTTCATTTTTATGACCGTGGCCGTGCCCTGCGGTCACGTGATCAAAATCCAGACACTTAGCAACTGATTCGTATTTACGATGGTCGCCGTGTCCCCCGGGGGGGTCACGTGATCCACTTTTATGACCTTCTGACAAGCAAAGTCAATGGGGGGGGGGAAGCCAGATTCTAAGATGACCAACTTTTTTACAATGAAAAGGAGGGCACAAATAAATTGAAGAAAAAAATATCGTAAATAAAAGAAACATTTTATTCATTGCAACGATAATACAGACAACTTGCATGTGCAAAGTTTGCCGGCCGGGTGTTTTGGCGCGCTCAGCAGCAATTCCTATTGGCTTTCGAAAGCCAATAGCAGGAGTAGCACAGCTCATGCAAAAGTTGAAAAAAAAAACATCAAAAAAAGGTGCCGGAACGCCGTTCTGAGCGTTCTATGAGAAAAAAAAAAAGCCCTGCAGATTAGTCTTCAAATATTGAAAAGGAGGACATGAAGGAGGACACTTTTTGAGGGAGGACAGAACTTACAAAAGGAGGACTGTCCTCCCTAAAGCAGTGGTTCTCAATCTTTTTAATGCCGCGACCCCCAACTGGTCGTAAGTCGAGGACTACTCAACCGGTCGTAAGTCAAGGACTACTCAACTGGTGCAGCACTGTTTGCAAAATGGGGCTTTTGGCGGGCTCACCAGGGCAGAGACAGCCTGGACAATTCCTATTGGCTTTTGAAAGCCAATGGAATTAAACTCTATTCAAGAAATTCTATTGGCTTTCAAAAGCCAATAGAATAAAAGGGAGTGGCACAGCTAAGGAAAAGGGGGAAAAAAATGGCGGACTGCGTTGTTTGGCGACCCCCGTGAAATGGTCGTTCGACCCCAAATGGGGTCCCGACCCACAGGCTGAGAACCACTGCCCTAAAGGAAGACGGTTGGTCACCTTACAGATTCACTTAACAACTGTTTGACTAACTTAATAGCTGCAGTGATTCACTCAACAACTGCTGCAAGAAAGGTCGTTAAATGGGGCAAAACACACTTAAGAAATGTCTCGTTTAGCAACAGAGATCCTGGGCTCAGTTCTGATCATTTGAGATCTATAGGTTCTCCTGCTTGAGCAGGGGGCTGGACTAGAAGACCTCCAAGGTCCCCCCAGCTCTGTTATTCTGTCGAAGGATGCACGGAGTCCTACTTTACAAAAACAGTTAGCTTGGACTTGACTTGCTTCCTTCCGACCCCAAATTATTATTAGCTGGAGGGAGATGAAGAGAGAAAACACCAGGAAGTGCTGATTTGCGTCAGAATGTGCTCCTTGCGCTGCAGGATGCAAAAAAATCCTCTGGAATTCCCCCTGCCAACAGCTGGAGGAAAGTGATGCAACCCGGAATACAAACACTTCCGATGTTTTTCCTTGATGCTCTGGCCTCGTTTGGAGATGTTGCTGTTTGTCTGTGCTTTACTTGCCCAAAGGCCTTGAAAAGCCAGGATATAAATCTGAGCCATAAACAAGTAAAAGAAATACTGTATATTTGTTTAGAATAGAATAGAGCTGGAAGGGACCTTGGAGGTCTTCTAGTCCAACCCCCTGCTCAAGCAGGAGAATCTACACCATCTCAGACAAATGACTGTCTAGCCCAGTGGGACCCCATTTGGGGTCGAACGACCATTTCACGGGGGTCGCCAAACAACGCAGTCCGCCATTTTCCCCCCCCTTTTCCTTAGCTGTGCTCCTCCCTTTTATTCTATTGGCTTTTGAAAGCCAATAGAATAGACTCTCTTGAATAGAGTCTAATTCTATTGGCTGTCAAAAGCCAATAGGAATTGTCCAGGCTGTCTCTGCCCTGCTGAGCCCGCCAAAAGTCCCATTCTGCAAAGGTGCTGCACCAGTTGAGTAGTCCTCGACTTACGACCGGTTGAGTAGTCCTCGACTTACAACCGGTTGGGGGTCGCGGCATTAAAAAGGTTGAGAACCACTGGTCTAGCCTCTTCTTAAAGACCTCCAGTGATGGAGTGCCCACGATTTCTGGTGGCAAGCTGTTCCACTGGTAAATTGTCCTCACTGTTAGGAACTTTCTCCTTAATTCCAGGTTGCTTCTCTCCTTGTTCAGTTTCCAACACTTGTTCCTCATCTTTCCTTCTGGTGCTTTGGTGAACAACCTGACCCCCTCTTCTTTGGGGCAGCCCCTCAGATACCGGAACACCGCTATCATGTCTACCCTATTTCTTCTTTTCTTTAGACTAGCCAAACCCAAATCCTGCAACCGTTCTTTGTATGTTTTAGTTTCAAAGGACCTATTTCAAAGGATGTCTTGCCACTTAAAAAAGCTGCGACAAGCAATCAATGTAGAAAAAGAAAACGGTTGCAGGAATTGGGTCTGTCTAGTTTAACGAAGAGAAGGAACAGGGGGGACATGACAGCAGTGTTCCAATATTCAGGGGCTGCCCCAAAGAAGAGGGAGTCAAGCTATTTTCCAAAGCACCTGAAGGCAGGACAAGAAGCAACGGGTGGAAACTCATCAAAGAGAGAAGCAACCTGGAACTAAGGAGAAACTTCCTGACAGTTAGAACAATTAACCAGTGGAACTCCTTGCTTCCAGAAGCAGTGAATGCTCCATCACTGGAGGTTTGTAAGAAGAGACTGGACAGCCATTTGTCTGAAATGGTGTAGAGTCTCCTGCCTGAGCAGGGGGTTGGACTAAATGACCTCTAAGGTCCCTTCCAACTTTATTATTATTATTATTATTATTATTATTATTATTGACAGAAAACCATAATAATTGATTGTTGATTGTGGTTCTGTGGTTCTGCTGGCAAAGTGGTTGTTAAATGCATTGTGCCTGATTTAACAACTGCGGCAAGACAGGTCATAAAATGGGGCAAAACTCACTTAACAACTGTATTGCTTAGCAACGACTGCTGCGGTCGTCAGTCGAGGATTGCCTCTACACCTTGTCGCAACTCTGCCGCAGCTGAGGCACAAGGCAATTCCTTCGGATGGCTGGGAATTGTTTGCTAAACTCCATTCTTAGATTTAAAGACCGGAAAACAGCTGTAAATGAAGCATGATTGAGACAGAGCTGGCTTCCTTGTCGTATTTCCAAAAGGAAACGGATTTATTAAGTCAGTGGGACTTCCTGCCAGCTCCTAAGGCTGTGCCACGGCAGGCCAAGAAGGAAAAAAATGGTTTTTTTCCTTCTCCCGAAATAAATGGGTCGTGTATCCTCTGGAAAGATGGGGGTGCTGAATGCACGCATCCCAACGGAATCAGGACAAGGTGAGTGTGTTATGCAAGTGCATGCTCAGAATTTATAGTGCAGTTGGGACTAAGGCCTTCAGGTGGAACCTAGGGATAGAAATAGAAATAGAGATAGAGAAAGAAATAGAAATAGAGAAAGAAATAAAAATAGAAACAGAGTAGAGTAAAATAAGAGTAGAATAAGAGTAGAATAAGAATAAGAATAGTATGGAATAGTATGGAATGAAATAGAATAAAATACTTATACGTAAGGGTGTAGGTCTATACATATGTTGTATATAGTATGTTTTAAATGTGTGTTATGTATGTGTACACTTGAGAGCAACAACTAAATTTCATTTTTAATGTGTGCCGTTGTGCCCACAGGAAAAAATGACAATAAAGGTAATCCTAATCTAATCTAATCTAATCTAAGGTAGGGTAGAACAGAACAGAACAGAACAGAAATACAAAATAGAATAGAAATATAGAATAGAATAGAATAGAATAGAATAGAATAGAATAGAATAGAATAGAATAGAATAGAATAGAATAGAAATACAGAATAGAATAAGATAGAATAGAAATACAGAATAGAAATACAGAATAGAATAGAATAGAATAGGACAGAATAAGAAATAGAATAGAATAGAATAGAATAGAATAGAATAGAATAGAATAGAACAGGAGAGGATAGGAGAGGATAGGATAGGATAGGATAGGATAGGATAGGATAGGATAGGATAGGATAGGACAGGACAGGACAGGATAGAATTACAGAATAGAATAGAATAGAACAGAACAGAATAGAATAAAAATACAGAATACAATAGAATAGAATTACAGAGTAGAATAGAAATACAGAATTGAATAGAATTACAGAATAGAATAGAATTACAGAATAGAACAGAACAGAACAGAAATACAGAATAAAATAGAATAAAAATAGAGACTAGAATAGAATAGAATAGGACAGAAGAAGGAATAGAATAGAATAGGACAGAAGAAGGAATAGAATGGAATGGAACGGAACGGAACGGAACGGAACAGAATGATTGGATACCCAAGGAATTTGTCTCCAGTGCTTAAGCACTCAGTATACACACAGACAAGAAAGCTATATAATCATAAGATACCAATCAAATGTTGCACTGCTTCTCAGCCGTAGCAACTTGAAGACTTGGTGTGGACTTCAACTCCCAGAACTCATTGGGCAGCCATAGGCAGGAGAATTCTGGGACTTGGAGTTGTAATGTACCTGGCCAGCCCGCAAAGGCGAGCAGCTGGTTTAAGCACAAATAGGAACCGGATCCCTCTTCATCTTGCCTTACTGACGTGGTTTGTGAAGCATATTCCGCCACCGTGATCCTTTTTTCAAGTTTTAACAAGTGAGAAAGTCAGCAAATGCTAAGAGCAACTGTGCCCTGTGACGGCAACTCCTTTGGGACTCTTGTTCCCAAGTTGGCAGCTTAGAGGTGACTGGGTCCGTCTTCGCCCCACCTGCCATCCTTCCTTCGCCCCCTCCTTTATGCTGTTTTATTGCATTATTGTAAAATACAAAGAGGGCATTGTATTTTTTGGAGACAGTGGCGTTTCTGCCAGGTTGACCGGAGATTGTTCACACAGGGGGGAAGAAGGTTTATGATAACTTGGGCTGAGTTCTGCAGAGGGAGGGAGGGAGGAAAGAAGGAAGAGAGAGAGAGAGGGAAAGGAGAGGAAAATGAAGATAAAATGAAAGGGGAAGGAAAGGAAGGTGGGGGGGGGAGGAGAAACGTTGAAAGAGGAAGGGGGGAAGGAAGGAAAGAAATGGAAAGGAGGGAGGGAAGGAAGAGGAAAGGGAAGGAAAGTGTAATGAAAGTGGAAGGGTAGAAGAAAGGAAGGAAGTGGAAGGAGGGAGGGAAGGAAGTGGAGGGAGGGAAGGAAGGAAGGAAGGAAGGAAAGAAGTGGAAGGAGAGAGGAAAAGAAGTGGAGGGAGGGAAGGTAGGAAAAAAGGAATGAAGTGGACAGAGAGAGGGAAGGAAGGAAGAAAGGAAGGCAGAGGAGGGAAGGAGGGAAGGAAGGAAGTGGAAGGGAGGAAGGAAGAGGGGGAAGGAAGGAGAAAATGAAATGAAAGTGGAAGGGATGAAGGAAGGAAGGAAGGAAGGGGAGTAGAGTAGAGGGAGGGATGAACAAAGGAGGGAGGGAAGGAAGAAGAAAGTGAATTGAAAGTGGAAGGGATGAAGGAAGGAAGGACGGAAAAGAGGGAGGGAGGGAAGGGAGGGAGAAACATTGAGGAAGGGAAGGAGGGAAGGAAGGAAGTGGAAGGAAGAGGAGGGAAGGAAGGAAGGAGAAAGTGAAAGGAAAGTGGAAGGGTCGAAGGAAGGAAGGAAAGGGAGTAGAGTAAAGGGAGGGAGGGAAGGAAGGAGAAAGTGAATTGAAAGTGGAAGGGAGGAAGGAAGGAAAAGAGGGAGGGAGGGAAAAAGATTGAGGAAGGGAAAGGAGAAGAAGGGCAGGAGGGATAGAAGGAAGGAAGGCACGAAGGAAGAAGAGGGAGGGAAGGAAGGAGAAAGTGAAAGGAAAGCGGAAGGGATGAAGGAAGGAAAAGAGGGAGGGAGGGAAGGGAGGGAGAAAGATTGAGGAAGGGAATGGAGAGGAAGGGAAAGAGAGATGAAGGAAGGAAGAGGAGGGAGGGAAGGAAAGAGAAAGTGAAAGGAAAGCGGAAGGGTGGAAGGACGACGGAAGGGAGGCAAGCAAAGAAGGAAGGCGAAAGTGAAGTGAAAGTGAAAGTGAGGACGGAAGGGAGGGGCGGGATGAAGAAAGAGAAAGTCCCTCTCCTCCCCGGGCGCAGACACGTGCTGGGGGCGTGGCCCGGGGGGCGTGGCCGGGGGTGGGGGTGGCCCGCGGGCGCCCGGCTGCAAAAGGCCCGGCTGCCATGCGGGGCCCGGCGGTGCGGCTGGTGCGGCTGGGCCGGGCGTCGCTGGCGGAGTCGCTGCGGGCGCAGGAGGCGGGGGCGGCGGCGCTGCTGCAGGCGGGGGCGGCGGAGCGGCTGGTGCTGTGGGAGCCGCGGGGCCCGGTCTACACGGCGGGGCTGCGCGGGGCGGGCGGCGGCGCGGCGGCGGAGGCGGCGCTGGCGGGGCGGCTGCGGGCGCTGGGCGCGGAGGTGGCGCGCGTGGGGCGCGGCGGCCGGCTGACCTTCCACGGGCCGGGCCAGCTGGTGGCCTACCCGGTGCTGGACCTGCGCCGCCGCCGCCTCGCCCTGCGCGCCTACGTGGCCGCCCTGGAGCGCCTGGGCCGCGACGCCTGCCGCCGCCTCGGCCTGCCCGCCGCCCGCGCCCTCCCGCCGCCCCGCACCGGCGTCTGGCTCGGAGACCGCAAGCTCTGCGCCATCGGTGAGCCCGCGGGGCCCGGACGGCTCGGGGACCGGGTTCTCCGCCACCCTGGGGCTCCGGGACGGGGGATAGGAGGAGGACTGCCAGCCCCATGGGGAGGGGACTACCGTGCCCATTGTTTTCGGCCACCCTGGGGCTCCAGGACTGCCAGGCCCATGGTGCCTGGCCTTCGAATGGGGAGGGGACTACCGTGCCCATGGTTCTCGGTCACCCTGGGTCTCCAGGATGGGAGATAGGAGGAGGACTGCCAGGCCCATGGTGCCCGGCCTTCGAATGGGGAGGGGACTACTGTGCCCATGGTTCTCGGCCACCCTGGGGCTCCGGGACGGCTGATAGAAAGGGACTGCCAGGCCCATGGTGCCCAGTCTTCGAATGGGGAGTGGACTACCATGCCCATTGTTCTCGGCCACCCTGGGGCTCCAGGACGGGTTAGGACTGCCAGGCCCATGGTGCCCGGCCTTCAAATGGGGAGAGGACTACCGTGCCCATTGTTCTCGGCCACTCTGGAGCTCCAGAACGGGTGATAGAAAGGGACTGCCAGGCCCATGGTGCCCCGCCAGTTCAGTCTGTAGGATGCCAAAAGAGAGGGGGACTCCCGTGCCCGTCGTTCTTGGCGACCTTGGGGCTCCAGAATCCGTGATAGGAGAATTGCCAGGCCCATGGTGCTCAACCAGCCCTGTCTGCATGTTGCAAGTGAAGAGGGGATTACCGTGCCCGTGGACTCAGCCACCTTGGGGCTTCAGAACGGGTGATAGAAAGGGACTGCCAGGCCCATGGTGCCCAGCCAGCTCAGTCTGTGGGCTGCGAATGGAGAGGGGGACTACGGTGCCCGTGGTTCTTGGCCACCCTGGGGCTCCAGAACAGGTGATAGGGGACTGCCAGGCCCATGGTGCCCAACCAGCCCTGTCTGCATGCTGCATATGGAGAGGGGACTAGCGTGCCCATGGACTTGGCTATCTTGGGGCTCCAGAACAGGGGATAGAAAGGGACTGCCAGGCCCATGGTGTCTGGCCTGCAGATGGGGACGGGACCACCCTGCCCTTTGGGCTTGGCTACCCTGGGGTTCTGGAATGGGTGATAGGAGGGGAACAGCCAGGCCCATGGTGCTGGGCCAGCTCTGTAGGGTGCAAATGGAGAGGGGGACTACCGTGCCCATGGTTCTTGGCCTCCTTGGGGCTCCAGAATGGGTGATAGGAGGAGGACTACCAGGCCCATGGTGCTCAACCAGCCCTGTCTGCAAGCTGCAAATGGAGAGGGGACTACTCTGCCCTTTGACCTCAGCCTTTCTGGCTTTCTCCAGGGCTGGGAGAGAAGGGACGGCTATGCCCTTGGAGAGGGGACTACCCTACCCATGCTTCCCTCCCTTTCATCCCGCAGACTCCTTCCCAGGACCCCGGAAGGGAGCAGAGAAGGGAAAGGCAATTTTGGGACAGCTTATGGGGCTGACTGAAGTCATTCCCTCCCCCCCAAATGACACAGATTGTGATTTGCAAACAACATCCTTGACTTAACAAACACAATTTGCTAAACAACACCGTTGTTAAGTGAGCTTGGCTCCGTTTTACGACCTCCCTTGCCCTTGCCACCGTTGTTAAGTGAATCACTGCAGGGGTGAAGTCGGTTGTTAAGTGAAGCCAGCTTCCCCTTGACTTGGCTCGTCAGAAAGTCGCAAAAGGCAGTCGCGTAAAGCCAGGACTTGGCAACCGTCCTAAGTACGAGTCAGTTGCCAAGCATCCGACTTTTGATCGCGTGACTATGGGGACGCTGCGACGGTCGTAAGTGTGAAACACAGTCCTAAGTCTTTTTTTTTTCAGTGACGTAACTTTGAACGGTCATTACTGGACAGCCATTTGTCCAAAATGGTCTAGGGTTTCCTGCCTGAGCAGGGGGTTGGACTAGATGACCTCCAAGGTCCCTTCCAACATTATTATTATTAATTATTATTTTATTATTATTGTTATTATTATTAATATTATTATTATACGATCTGTTGTGAGTCAAGGATTATTAATATGGTAGGAATATTAAATGCAATATTGCATCTCTCCTGCTTGCCTCCAGGTGTGCATTGCGGGAGACACATCACCTCGCACGGATTGGCCCTCAACTGCTGCACTGACTTAACCTGGTTTGACCACATCGTCCCGTGTGGCCTGGAAGGGCTGGGGGTCACCTCCCTCAGCCAGGAACTCCAGAGACACGTCTCGGTGGAAGAGGCCACACAGCCCTTCCTGGAAGTCTTCCAGGAAGTCTTTAACTGTAGTTTAAGCGAGGAACCTGGTTTGGAGGAATGAGGGATGAAGAGGCCGGTTGCAGCGCGGGATCCTGGCTTGTTTGTTCTGAAATGATTAAACTCTGGATTTTTCCGGCTAGTGGGTTTTCTTCCTGGCGGACACGACGCAAGGTCTTCGGATACAGGTAGTCCTCAACGTATGACCACAAGATACCCGCAAATCTGCTGCTAAGTGAGGAATTTGTTAAGTGAGGTTTACCCCATTTTACGACTTTTCTCACGGCTTTTCGTTGTTAAGTGAATCACTACCATCGTTAAGTTAGGAGCAGAGTTTCCCAATAACTTTGCTTGTCTGAAGGTTGCAGAAGGGAATCACATGACCCGCGACTCGTCATAAATGTGAGTCGGTTGTCACCCAGCCGGCTTTCATAGCTAAGGCGGGACTAGAATTCACCATCTCCTGCTGATTGGCCCAAAGTCTCCCAGTTGGCTTTCATGTCTAAGGCAGGACTAGAAGCTGTATCCTAGTTCTTAAGCCAGCACCTTAACCACTAGGCCAGGGGTAGGCAACTTTGGCTCTTTTATGACTTGTGGACTTCAACTCCCAGAATTCCTGAGCCAGTATGGGGGAACTATGGCCCCTTCATGACTCGCGGACTTCAACTCCCAGAATTCCTGATCCAGCATGGGGGAACTATGGCCCCTTCATGACTCCTGGACTTCAACTCCCAGAATTCCTGAGCCAGTATGGGGGAACTATGGCCCCTTCATGACTCGCGGACTTCAACTCCCAGAATTCCTGAGCCAGTATGGGGGAACTATGGCCCCTTCATGACTTCTGGACTTCAACTCCCAGAATTCCTCAGCCTGCATGGGGGAAACTTTGGCCCCTTCATGACTCGTGGACTTCAACTCCCAGAATTCCTCAGCCAGCATGGGGGAACTATGGTCCCTTCATGACTCGCGGACTTCAACTCCCAGAATTCCTGATCCAGCATGGGGAAACTATGGCCCCTTCATGACTGGTGGACTTCAACTCCCAGAATTCCTGAGCCAGCATGGGGGAACTGTGTCCCCTTCATTCTTGTGGACTTCAACTCCCAGAATTCCTGAGCCAGCAGGGGGGAACTTTGGCCCCTTCATGACTCGCGGACTTCAACTCCCAGAATTCCTGAGCCAGCCTGGCTCAGCTTGGAAACCTCTCCCTTTCCCCTCAGCATGGCTGGCTCAGGAATTCTGGGAGTTGAAGTCCACCAGTCATAAAAGAGCGCAGATTGCCTACCCCTGCACTAAGCCAAACTGCCTCTCAATCACACACTTTGGCTTTGCATAAATAAAACCACACTTCGCGAATGTGCCCAACCTGGAGTGGGCCGTGGAGCAGACGGCCTCAAGGAAAGGAGACCACAAGATCCACCTCCAGAGCTTATGCACTCATTGATATATAGAGATTTAGTTTAAATAAAGCATCAGCAAATAGACCAGCGGTTCTCCACCTGTGGGTCGGGACCCCATTTGGGGTCGAACGACCATTTCACGGGGGTCGCCAAACAACGCAGTCTGCCATTTTTTCCCCCTTAGCTGTGCTACTCCCTTTTATTCTATTGGCTTTTCAAAGCCAATAGAATAGACTCTCTTGAATAGAGTCTCATTCTATTGGCTTTCAAAAGCCAGTAGGAATTGTCCAGGCTGTCTCTGCCCTGCTGAGCCCGCCAAAAGCCCCATTCTGCAAACGGGGCTGCACCCGCTGAGTAGTCCTCGACTTACGACCGGTTGAGTAGTCCTCGACTTACGACCGGTTGGGGGTCGCGGCATTAAAAAGGTTGAGAACCACTGAAATAGACAGAGAATATGTGGATAATATAATACAGGCAGTCCTCAACTAGTGACCGTTCAAACTTACAACGGCATTGAAAAATGTGACCTACGACCATTATTCACAGTTAACGACCTTTGCAGCAGCACCCCCAGGGTCACGAGATCAAAATTCAAACCCATTTGGCCACTGACTCATATTTACGACGGTCGCAGTGTCCCAGGGAGGGGGGGTCACGTGACCCCCTTTTGTGACCTGACAAGCAAAGTCAACGGGGGAAGCCCGATTTGCTTAACGACCGGGTGACTGACTTTATCAGCTGCAGTGATTCGTTTCACGACGGCGACAGGAACGGTCGTAAAACAGGGCAGAACCAACTGAAGACAGGTCTCCCTTAACTGCAGAAATTTGGGGCTGGATTGGGATCGTAAAGCAAGGATTACCCGGTGCAGGAGATAAATATTTCACGCAGGCCGGTTGATTTCGCACAACGTTGTGGTTGACATTGGACGAAAATGAAGTGAAACCAGTTCAAATTCTTTTAACTGCTTCTGTCTGGACAGGAACGGAACGAGGTCTGCCCAGCTTCGGTTTAGGACTTTGGAAGAAACCGAGTCGTCTTTCGAACTCGGCACTTCCCCGGGGGCATCGACACACGTTTGACCTGAATTTCCCTCCAGGGAGGAGAGGCTGCCCCGTTGAAGCCTGTCCTCGACTTAACAACATTTAGTGACCGTTTCAAAGTTACAACGGCACTGGAAAAAGCTCTCACGTGATTAAAAACCTAAGTTTGGTCTGTTGACAATAGTGCATTTCTAACATAGTGGTTTTGGAAGTATTTACGTATTTTATTTTATTTTATTTTTCCATACCATAAAAAACAAAATAATAATAAAATAAAATAAAATGTAAGATCTATTTGAAGATTCCAGGATGGCTCTCAACAATGGAAGCATTTGTACATCCAAATATAATAATAATAATAAAGTTGGAAGGGACCTCGGAGGTCATCTAGTCCAACCCCTTGCTCAGGCAAGAAACCCTATACCATTTTAGACAAATGGTTGTCCAGTCTCTTCTGAAAAACCTCCAGTGTTGGAGCATTCACCACTTCTGGAGGCAGGTGGTTCCACTGGTTAATTGTTCTAACTGTCAGGAAGTTTCTCCTTAGTTCCAGGTTGCTTCTCTCCTTAGTGAGTTTCCATCCGTTGCTTCTTGTCCTGCCTTCAGGCGCTTTGGAAAATAGCTTGACTGCCTCTTCTTTGGGGCAGCCCCTGAAATACTGGAAGACTGCTATCATGTCCCCCTCGTCCTTCTCTTCATTAGACTAGACCAGGGGTAGGCAACCTTGGCTCTTTTATGACTCGTGGACTTCAACTCCCAGAATTCCTGAGCCAGCAGGACTAGACATACCCAATTCCAGCAACTGTTCCTTATATGTTTAATTAGTTCCTTATTAACCAAAGAGCTGCTTTTCTCCTGCCTTTTGGGAATTTTTTTGTTGTTACTTGGAACTCATTAAAATACAGTTTTTGAGTTCCAAGACACCCATTTGACTTAAAATCACAAATGGCTTTCCCCCACCGTTTCTGCGACCCCTCAATTAATTATCAAGGTTGGTTAGTTCTAAACCTGGATCTGTTGGCGACAAGAGAAGCAAGTGGCATCAACTCAGCTTGGTGGATTAATTGCGGTTTCATGCCGCAGCGTGCAAGGGGCAGAAAAGTTACGAAGCACAATTTATTCATAATTAAATATATCGGTCTTCCCAACTCACAGGTGAAAACATTAAAAATCTGCAACAAACATGGCGGCAGCCTCAGCACAAGCATATTTATTATTAAACATCCATTCGACATAAAACATTCTATTAACGATTTGTACATTCGACGTAAATGTGTGGATTATACATTCGACATAAAACAATTTATTTCAGTGACCTTATTCATCCTGTTGGCGTGCTGCACAGTGGGCAAGTGAGCCGTCAGCTGATGCTGATGGGAGTTGTAGTCCAGCCATTTTTGCATTCCCAGGGAATAAGAAGAAGAAGGGACCTTGGAGGTCATCTAGTCTAACCCTCTGCTCAGGCAGGAAACGCTATATCATTTCGGACAAATGGCTGGAGGACTTAAGATGCATTATCCCTTGGTGCCCAGTATTGATTCCCCTCCCCCCCCACTCCCAGCAACTACAATGGCCATGCTCCCCACCCAGGCCTGCCAAGAATCAGCATCGTTGGAAATGTAGTCCCACAAAGGGGGGACCACTGTCTTGTCTTTCTGTCTCTCTTTACCATCAGCCACCATGCAGAGGAGCTGGATGGTTTTCAGCTCCTCTCCTGCTGTGTGGTCTGGGGAGGATGGATCTTGTAGTCCAATGCTTCATATATGTATGTATGTATATTGTTTTCTGAGGTTTTCGCGGGTGTTTTTATGTAGGTCTTTGGTTATTATAGAAAACCCGAATAACCAAAGACAGACAGACAGACAGACAGACAGACAGACAGACAGACAGACAGACAGACAGACAGACAGACAGACAGACAGATAGATAGATAGATAGATAGATAGATAGATAGATAGATAGATATTTGTTTTCTGAGGTTTTCGCGGGTATTTGTATGTAGGTCTTTGGTTATTCGGGTTTTCTCCTGCGTAAAATTGGAAGTGTCTTGGCGACATTTCGACGAAGTCCCATTCGTCATCTTCAGGCTGGTGTTTTCAGCTTCGTGCTTCGAGGAGCAATCTCCTCGAAGCACGAAGCTGAAAACACCAGCCTGAAGATGACGAATGGGACTTCGTCGAAACGTCGCCAAGACATTTCCAATTTTACATGGGAGAAAACCCGAATAACCAAAGACATACATACATACATACATACATACATAAATACATACATACATACATACATATTGTTTTCTGAGGTTTTCGCGAGTGTTTGTATGTAGGTCTTTGGTTATTATAGAAAACTCGAGTAACCAGAGACCAGAGGCCGGAGGAGTGGGTTGGGGGGGATGGGAATGTGCCCAATCAATTTGGGGGGGGGAGTTGCAATTCACAGCTTTAAGCCCCCCTTTAGCCCCCCAAAGTGCCCCCTGCCGACCTATTTTATTTTATTTATTACACTTACACACAAAGTAGCTGGGAGCGACTTACAATATGAAACAATAGAGACGGGTTAAATAAAAGACTGGAAAAATGCAAAACGCGATTTACAGCCCTAATTGAAAGATGGGGTGGGAGGGGGCATGGGCAGTCCTCGGCTTTACAACCACAACTGCGCCCCAATTTCTTGTTGCTAAGCAAGACCCTTTTGTTAAGTGAGTTTTTCCCCACCTTGCTGGCCCCAGTTGTGAAGCGAATCACGGCAGACGTTAAGTGAACACGGCCGTTAAGCAAATCTGGCTTCGCCATTGATTTTGCCGGTCGGAAAGTCGTCAAAGGGGATCAGGTGCGACCCCCCCTCCACGGGACGCCGTGACCGTCATAACTACGAGTCAGTGGCCCAGTGTCCGAATGTTGATCATGTGACCCTGGGGGGGGAACGCTGCGACGGTCGTAAGTGTGAAAAATTGGTCACAAGTCAATGGACACTAACTTAACGTAACTCGAGGACTGTAGAATAAGGGGAGGGGAACGGGGGGGGATCTATTACGAATCTATCCACCCCCCCAACGTGAAGCCTCTCCTCCAAAGCCAGGTCTTTTGAGCCACCTGGCCTACCTTGCAGGGCGGGCGTGCGGAGACCCCTGGGAACCGACACGAAGCGGCTGGCTGATAGATCTGCAACCTGCGCCCGCGGCTCGTGCTCGCCGCCTGCTCCTGGCGCCCGCGGCTCCCCACGCTCCCTGCAGCCCGCCAGGCAGGAGTTCCACCGGGGAAGCTGGCCCGGGATCCCCGATCCGCCGGCGGAAGAAGGGCTGGCGGAGCTTCGCCTCTCCCCCCCCCACGCCCTGCGCTCCGAGGCGGCGCCCGCGGACGGGGCTGGGCCAGTCGCATCTGGAGGGCGCCGCGGGGCAGTGGTGAGTGCGAATCCGGGCCGGAGGGGCTGAGCGCCCAGCCCGGCGCTTGGGTGAGTAGATCGGAGCCGGAGGACAGCCTGGGCGGCCCGGCCAGGGCGCCTCTGGGCACGTGCAGAGCGCCCCTCGGTTGCTCGGCCCGGGCCGGGGTCTGCAGGGCGAGAAGCCCCGGGGAGGGGGTGGTGCTGATCCGGTTGCCCGCAGGAGCTCCGCAGATGGTCAGGTGGAACCCGAGTCGGTCTAGTTTGGGGGAGGGTTGTGGGAACGCAGCCCCTGGCTTAGGTAGAAGAGGGTTCTTCAACCTGGGCAACTTTCAGACAGGTGGACTCCGACTCCCAGGGCTGGGGGGTTCTGAGGGCTGAAGTCCCCCCCCCACCGTCTTGAAGTTGCTAAGGGACGGGAACTCCCAGCCTTAGAAGGTCGTGTGAACCGGACCGGAAGCCAGGTAGGGTCTCTTTGAGAGGCAGATCCAGGGATGGGGAGGGAGCCAGGTGGAGGATTAAAAAGCACCCGTGGGAAACTAGACCGTTCCTTACAATCAGGACTGGACTGAGGTCAGTGGATTCCCAGCTGAGAGTGAGCAATGTGTGTGTGAGAAAGAGGCAACCGCCCGAGGCTGCAACCTGTTCAGAAAGCTGTCTGTCTGTCAGTCTGTCTGTCTGTCTCTCTCTCTCATCTATCTATCTATCTATCTATCTTTATCTATCTTTATCTATCTCTATCTGTCTGTCTGTCTGTCTGTCTGTCTGTCTGTCTGTCTATCTATCTATCTAATGATCTATCTAATGATCTATCTATCTATCTATCTATCTATCTATCTATCTATCTATCTATCATCTACTTATCTTTATCTATCTCCATCTATCTATCTATCATTTATTTATCATCTCTCCTCTCCTATCTATCTATCTATCTATCTATCTATCTATCTATCTATCTATCTATCTATCTATCTATCTATCTCTATCTATCATCTACCTATCTATATCTATCTATCTATCTGTCTACCTATCTATCTGTCTTTCTATCTATCTATCTATCTATCTATCTATCTATCTATCTATCTATCTATCTATCTATCTATCATCTACTTATCTTTATCTATTTCCATCTATCTATCTATCATTTATTTATCATCTCTCCTCTCTCATCTATCTATCTATCTATCTATCTATCTATCTATCTATCTATCTATCTATCTATCTATCTATCTATCTATCTATCTCTATCTATATCTATCATCTACCTATCTTTATCTATCTATCTGTCTACCTATCTGTCTTTCTATCTATCTATCTATCTATCTATCTATCTATCTATCTATCTATCTATCTATCTATCTATCTATCTATCCTTATCCACCCACCCATCCATATCTATATCTATCTATTGATCTCTCCCTCCCTCCCTCTCTCTCTCTTTCCTATCTCTCTCTCTCTCCATCCATCCATCCATCCATCCCCTGTGCAGAAATTGTGCAGCCTTTCCACCATATTTTATTTTACGTTACGTTTTATTGTATTTTACTATTTTCTTTTATCTCGTTTTCTTTTGTTTTGCTTTGCTTTTCGTTTCACGTAATTTTATTTTTATTTTACTTTGTTGTTCCTCACACACTCAGCCAGATGTTCAGAGTGGATTTGACATTTAGGTCCATCTGTCGTGTCCTTCTCAAAGGGTCCAGAATGGGCAAGATGTGGACCTTTGAGGGTGTTACTGATATCCTTGCAGGATGCAAGCTGTTTTTCTTTCATATTACTTAATTTTATTTGTTTTGTTTTACTTACTTTTTTGGTTTATCTCATTCTTTATTAATTAATAGTAGTAAAGTTGGAAGGGACCTTGGAGGTCATCTAGTCCAACCCCCTGCTCGGGCAGGAATCCCTACACCATTTCGGACAAATGGCTGTCCAGTCTCTTCTTAAAAACTTCCAGTGTTAGAGCATTCACTGCTTCTGGAGGCAGGTTGTTCCACTGATTAATTGTTCTCACTGTCAGGAAGTTTCTCCTTAGTTCTAGGTTGCTTCTCTCCTTGATTAGTTTCCACCCGTTGCTTCTTGTCCTGCCTTCAGGCGCTTTGGAAAATAGCTTAATTCCCTCTTCTTTATGGCAGCCCCTGAGGTATTGGAATACTGCTATCATGTCCCCCCTTGTCCTTCTCTTCGTTAAACTAGACATACCCAATTCTAGCAACCGTTCCTTATATGTTTTAGCCTCCAGTCCCCTAATCAACTTTGTTGCTCTTCTCTGTACTCTTTCTAGAGTCTCAACATCTTTTTTACATCGTGGTAACCAAAACTGGATGCAGTATTCCAAGTGTGGCCTTACCAAGGCATTGAAGAGTGGTATTAATACTTCACGTGATCTTGATTCTATCCCTCTGTTAATGCAGCCTAGCACTGTGTTGGCCTTTGTGGCAGCTGCAGCACACTGCTGCATTTCATTGGATCCTACTTTTATTTACATTTATATATTTTGTCTTATTTTATTTACGTGGCTATTCAGAGCAACTCTGGACAGCTAATGAACACCCTCTGCAAAGGATTCTGCTTCT